>PVLC010004176.1:16914-87949 GCA_004027655.1 Graphiurus murinus
AAAAAAAAAAAAAAAAAAAAAAAAAAAAAAAAAAAAAAAAAAAAAAAAAAAAAAAAAAAAAAAAAAAAAAAAAAAAAAAAAAAAAAAGAAAGAAAAGAAAAAGGTCAATACTCTGTAAACGAGGACAAAGTCCAGACATTCAACAATATGATATTCACAATATTGCTATCCAAAAAAAAAAAATCCTGTTTATACAAATATGCAGGAAAGTGTGACCCATAACTAGGAGAAAAATTAGTCAATAGAAGCAGACACACATGATAGAATTAACAAATAAGGATGTAAAAACATGCATTTAAAAATTTTTAAGAAGTTTAAGGAAATCATGAATGTAATTAGGAGAGAAATAGAAGATATAAAAAGAGATGAAAGTATAATAGCTGAAATAAAAATTTCACTGAAAATGGATTATGTTTATAACATACCTAACACTTCTCTAACAACAGCACAAAGGACAGGAGGGAAGCACATTGTGGACTCATATATGAAAAGGATGGTACATGATTTCAAAGTAAAGCATGGTAAGTCAAGACCACATTGCAAATACTACAACAACCACTAAAAACCATAAAAGAAAGGCAACTGCCACCCAGACTCCATCACCAGACTTCCCTAAGAGGGTAGGGCCCTGGGTGACCTGGGAGGTGTGGGGGGATCTGCCAGTCCCCATGGCTGGACAGGCTTCTCAGCAGTTAGGGAAGTGTTCCCAGCACTGCATTTTGGACCAGTAGGTCTTGCCATCTTACCTATGAGATGTCTTTCCACCTGTGGTGGGGACTAGCATCTTCACACCTATCAGTATCACTAATCTTCACACTTCCAATGTCTCCCTGCAAGTGGGTGCCCGAGCAGGAGCAGCCCAGGTCTCCAGCTTCCTTCCTACCACAGCCCCACCCATGCACAGGAGAATGCTGCCTGGCAGGTGTCAGCCTGGTGCCTGTCGTGGTTCAAAGTGAAGAAGCTTCATTTGAGGTTTGCAGAAAGGATGAAATTGGGGATAACCACTTAAGTCATGATTATTAGTCCTATAACTTGTTCAAACTGGCTTACATTAGCTTAAAATTGGGCTTGCTGTTTCCAGGTAGAATTTTATATCTGCTCCATAACTACAAAGTGACAAGTGCTCAATGCTAGAAAACTTGATCCATACAGAACAGCAGTAAGAAATAGTATTCATAACCCTAGCAGAGGAAAACTCTGCTTCCACAGCATTTTATTTTCATGTCATATTTCTCCTCTTTCCCCCACCCCCACCCCCGCACTGATTTGAGGCAGATAACCTTAAAAGTATAAAATAAGGCCTCCTTATTTCCTGTGACCCTATATCGTTACAGAGAGGCAGAGCAGAGCAGTGGCTACAGGTTAGGTGACAGATTGGCCTGAGCCAGCCCAGCATCAGCACTGGTGAGCTGTGTGTCCCAGTAAACAAATGAGCCTCTCAGGCCTTTCTTTCCTCACCTGAAGGAGTTGTTGTGAGAAACAAGTAGTATGCATATAAGAAATGGTGGTGACTGTCGGGGGCCTAGTTCCGCGGGCTAGACCTCGCCTCTAGATGGCGCCTGGCAGAGTGCCAGAAGCCGCTGCCAGATAAACATTCTAGGGCTGTGCCACGCCAGAGCGCATGCACCAGCACGCCGGACTCGTGGCCGGGCCAGGTGAGAGCTGTATGAGACACCTCGTGGCTTAGGCCGGTGCAGGTATAAAAACCTCCACCTCTCGCATAGAGAGAGCGCGGCTGAAAGTGCGGCCGAAAGAGCTGCTGGGGAAAGGCTGGTTGGGAAGTTGCTGGGAGAAGTTCTGGGAGGAATTGGTTGGGAAGAAGAAGTGGTTGGGAAGAGGTTGGCCGGGTTGCTGGGGAAGTCCTGGGAAGAAAGATTGTGGGTTGCTAGTGGAAGACGGGTTGTTAGAGAGAGGGGTTATTGAAAGTTTGTAGGAAAAGCACTATTTGGAAAGACGACCCCTGCACTGTGTTTGTTATCGTTTGTGCAATGCCTTGATCCCAGAAAGAGAGAGATATAATAAAAGAGGTTCGAACCAGTAGCATTTAGCCGGCGTCTTTTATTGGGGCCTCATGGCTGAGGGTTCAGCCTGGGGCGCCCGATAGGTGACTAGTGATAGCACTTCCATTCTAAAGTCAAAATCCAGCTGGGCATGATGGCGCATGCCTGTAATTCCAGTACTTTGGAGGCTGAGACAGGGGGATCACAGGTTCATGGCCAGCCTCAGCAACTTGTGAGGACCTCAACAATTTAGTAAGACCCTGTTTCAAATAAAAAATAAAATGGGGCTGGGGTGAAGCTCAGAGGTAGAACGTCTCTGGGTTCAATCCCAGTACTATAAATAAATAAAGTAAAAATCCCCCAAATATAGTTTCCTACATTTGTGGTATAAAAGAATAGTAATTGCAGTCAATGTTTGAGTGTTTACTCTCTGTGCTGAGTGCTTGACATGTTACATTTCATATGCTTTTCAAAACAATCTGAGGGAGCTGGCCGTGCTGGCGCACGCTTGTAATATTAGTACTTGGGAGGCTGAGACAGGAGGATCGCAGGTTTGCGACCAGCCTCAGCAACTTGTGAGGCCCTCTGCAACTTAGACCCTGTTTCAAAATAAAGAATAAAAAAATTGGGCTGAGGGTGTATCTCAGAGGTAGAAGGCCCCTGGGTTCCATCCTCAGTATCAAAAAAAAAAAAAAAAAAAAAAAAAAAAAAAAAATCCGAGGGGATAAAAATTGTCACCTCTTTACAGCTGAGGAAACTGAGGCTCAGAAGGGTCAGGCCACTTATCCCAGGTCACACAGCTGCTCAGTGGCAGGGCAACATTTGAGGTTCTACTTAGATGCTGAGAGGCAGGGTTGTTTCTTCCACCTTGAGTCCTATATCCACATTCCAGAGGCTCCTGGTATTGCTCATACAACATAAGCATCAGCACCCCCGTCCCCTTCAACACCTGCCCAACGTTCTGGAGGGCCAGGCAAGGAAGGGAGGCCCCTGTGTTGGGGTCAGAGATGCAACCCAGGTGAGTTCAGTCTCATGAGATGGCCCCAGTCTGTGTCCTGGTGGTAGCAAGGTCAGGATTTAGAAAGCAGGAATGAGGCTCCTTGAGATTCCCTGGCTACAGTCAGTGGCATGTCACACGGCAGGAACCCTAGGTGGAACTGTTGAGTCAAAGAGGACAGAATCAAATCCCAGAGACATCATTTGAGCTCCTGGATCCAGTCGTGCCTGAAGCCGATCCCATCTCTACACTTTTGAGTGATATGAGCCAAAATAACTCCCTCATAGCTTCACATAAACTATGCAACTTGGGCTTCTGTTACTCATACCTAACAGTCATGGTTAAAATGTTTCATAACTTGATAATAATAATCAGAGATCATTTGTCAGTAGACCTGTTGATTAAATTTTTGGCTTCACCACCAGCCTGTCAGCCTTGGTGCCACATCTCACCCATCTCTGCTCTCCATCCCCCAGGGCTGAGTTCTGGACAGTGGCTGGTACAGGTGGGATGTCACTACATGAGCCAGGAGTACACAAATGTAAGAACTGTGCCCCTCAAGGAGCTCACTATAGGAGGCGGAGAAGCATGTGAGTGTGCGAGTGCGTGTGTGTGTGTGTGTGTGTGTGTGTGTTGGGGATCCACCAGATGTCTCACGCTTGCAGAGTCAGGGCATCAAAGGGAGGCTGAGCTACGTCTGCATTGGTGCCCACCCCAAACTCAGGGACTCTGAGGTGTATTCCAGACCATCAAGGCAGAACCACTGGGAGCAAGGGCTGACTCCACAGCCCTGAGTGTTCGACTTTGGACAGAAGCCACCAGCTGGACTCTGGCAACCTGGCAACGTCATGAGAGATCTCAAGTGGGAATGGAAAGAGGGAGGTGGCTACCACGCCTGGCTGAGCAGGTCTGGGCTTTCTGGGAGAGGCAGTCCAGGGAACGCCCACCCTCCCCGCCTCTCTCTGCTGCCTTGGGGACCCTGAAGGAGGCCCAGATTTGGGTTCTCTTTGCTCTCTGCTTCCCCCTCACAGAGCAGGGCTGCACTTAGCTGCAGGAAGATTCTCCTTGCTCAGTGGCCTTATATGGTCATAGAACCACAAGCTTGGAAGCTGGAAGGGGCCTTTGATGATCATCTGGCCCAGCAGCCATTCTCCTTCTCTGAATCACAGACCTTCTGAGATTGTGACAAATGATGCACCGACATGTACAGTTTTTCCCTCTGTGTCTGGAGGTTCATGAATGCACACACCCTAAGCTGCTGGGACACATGATTTTCACTCCACCTCCGGGCTGGATTAACTGCCCCTCTCCCTGCAGTGACACAGTCTCTGCATCCTCCACACAACCCCTTTAATGATCCAGAAGGCGCCATGGGACTGGGTGATCTCCCTAACTGTTGGTTCTTTGGTTTCCTTAGCTGTTACCTGGAGATGGGCACGGGGATAGTAGTGATCCTTACAGGGTCATGGTTAGGACCAAAAGAATGAACAGTGAAGGCGAGTACCCGCAGTCAGATACCATTGGGTGTTAGCTATTGCTATTGTTGCTATAATTGGTGGTGGTAGCATGCAGTCAGTCATTTGTCTTGAGTCTGTCCTCTGGAGGAAAAGAACATGAAGTAGGTCCATGGGGAGGGTAGGCTTGGAAGCCCTGTGCCCGCCAGAAGAGGAGGAGGAAGGGTTAATGCACTCCAGTGGAAAAAGGGAGATGGGACAGAGGGATGTTCTTTGGACTGGACCGGACTCCCTGCTCCACTAACAAAGAATATCTCAACAGAGGTCACAAGTTGAGAAGCTGAATTCCCCAGTTCAGGCCACCTTAATGAAGTTATAAAGTGTCTCTGGACAGGGATAGAGACTCATGATGGTTCTCAGGGTTAGGGCCAGGGCTCCCTGCTTTGATCCTGTGACCAATGTTTCCAGGCATCAGGGAGTCCTGATGGGCAGTGGGGATGTGGCCCTGGAGTCATGTCCCTCCCCAGAGGTTACTGACCAGCCTGACCTCATAGAAGGCATTTTTAATCAAACAGTGAATGGTAAGATGCCAGTGAGTTAGTTAATGAGTCACATGCCAGCAACTGTGGGCTGTGCAGGACCTCTTAGAACACTGGACCATGACAGGAGTATAAAATGAAAATGCTGGTTAAGGTATGACATGTGTCCTTTGTGACCATGTTTATAAATTATGTGTGTGACTGTGTTTGGTCATTGGTGGAGCTGAGTGGAGGGAGGAGGAGGGGGAGAGAAAAGAGGATTCAAGAGGATGGGCAGCAGAATATATCAACAGTCACTTTTGGGTGGTGGCATTCAGTGCTTTACTAATTTCTTCATGTTTATTTTTGTTTTAATTTTATAAAATGTGCATTTTTTATCTGAAAGAACAAAAAAAATTTTTCAATGGGAGACAGACACTTCACATTTGACATGGGGACCATTTGACCAGAAGAGAGGACTAGAGTGGAAAAGGTGAAGTCATCCACCACCAGGAGACTCCTGTTATGCCTCATTTAGGCCTGGCCTCGTGTGAGGTCCTACTGAACTGCAAAATCCGTGAAGCTGACTCCCTGTCTCCAGGGACTCTCCATCTATCTGGTGAGATAAAGCTAATGCTAAGAATATGACAACCAACAACATCAAGTGGCACCTGCCATGGACCAGCTCCCTTCTCTCGTGGAGAATTCCTTTCCCTGCCTCCCTTGCAGCAAGAGTAGCTCTATGATATAGTTCAAGTCAGTAAGACTGAAGGTGAGATGGCTAGAAATGCCTGTGGGAAACAATTTTCTATCTAGTTACCCCATAAAGGCCTGTAAGAACAGCTTTCCTGTCTCCCGTCCTCCCTTCCATCACAGCTGTCTTCCCAGCAGCCATTCCCTGGCCTGCCTTTGTATGTGGTCAAATGAGAAGTAAATGCTGGAGCCTTGGCTGCCGCCTTATGACCATGATGTTAAGTACCACAACCCTAAGTGTGGCAGATCAAAGGGGTGCAGGGAGCTCCTGGCGACCCACTGTGCTGCCAAATCAACCCTATCTGGGGCTGACTGATAACAAAGATCATGTTCCTACTGAGATGCTCCTGCCTGGGCAGGAGAAATGATCCTGCTGGAGTCCACAGAGAAACAGTCATTTTCTAGGAGGAGAACTATGAATTAGGGAGAAGAGACTCGCCTATAGGGACATGGTTAGTTTGTGGCAGAGCAGGTATAAAATCCCCAGAGGCCTTTCCATTGTGCTGCAGGCCTCTTTTGTCCCTTGGTGCTCCCCTAGCGTAGAGAAGATGGGTGATACCAGGTGGGGAAAACAATGAACCAGCTGTAAAACAGAAAGATTCTGTCTTAAAAGCTGCAGTTCCCAGCTAGGCGTGGTGGTGCACACTTGTAATCCCAGTATTTGTGAGCCTGAGGCAGGAGGATTACAGATTCAAGGACAGCCTTAGAAATATAGTGAGACTCTCAGCAACCTAATGAGACTCTGTTTCAAAAACAAAAAATAAAAAAAAAAAAGGGCTGGGATTGGGGATGTAGCTGGGAGGTAGAATGCCCTTGGGTTAAATCCCCAGTTACCCCCCCCCCCAAAAAAAGCTCTAGCTCCCAATACCCAATAATTTGGGTGATTACTGAGGGTTATTGAGGGTATTCTGTAAGCACATTCACTTATTCATCTATTATCTGGGTACCAACTGTATGCCAGCACAGGGGATACAAGAGTGAACTGAGGGACAAAGTCCCTGCCTCATGAAGCTTGCATTCTAGTGGGAAAATAGTGAATAAGGAATTTCCCCAATGGTTATTTAAACTATAATGAGAATGAGAGAAAAACAAATCCCAAAGCAGGGGTGCAGCAGTTCCTAGGAAGCAGCACAGGGCAGGGGCTGGGTGGTGGGGCATGGCATTGCACACTGGGAAGGGTGCATGCAAAGGTGGGGTCTCTTGTGCTTCCAGAGCCCACCTGGGAGCTGGGGAAATGTGTGCTAAATGAAGGAAGGCTGTGGGCATGCAGGCAGGAGGGATGCTTGGAACTGGCCTTGGCCAACGTGGGTCTCATGCACCCTCCTGGGGGGGGGGTTCCCACTGACTCTCAAGAAGTATAAACAGCAAGCTAACTCAGTGGGGCACTGTCACAAACACCAGCCAGGCTAAGAGTGTCAGCAAGAAGCAGCAGACCAGCTTGGAGGCAGGCATTGCAGAAGTGAGGTACCTGAGAAGGGCACAGATGGCTCCACCTATGATCTCGCCCTTTTCTCCCTGTTGGAGACCCCACCACCATTGTTCTGCTATTTCCCTTCATTTGAAGGAAGTCTCTGGCTGACCAGTGGGGTGTGAGCTGCAGGAGAGGCCTGGCTCCTGACATTGACACCAAGAGTGAGGATGAAACAAAGAGATCTACAGTGTCCACAGGGTGGGAGGCCTGAGCAGGGTAAGGGACAGGAGAGTGGTAGGGGTTTCTGGGACCTACAGCAGCCCAAAGCCCCTAGAGGATATCATTCATTCATTCACTCACCTATTCCACAAATATGTAGAGCACCATTAAGACTTGGACACACCCTGACTCTCCTATTCACTAATAGTGTGGACTATGGGCAAATTACCAGTTTTGCTGGGTCCAGGTCTCTCTTTTCTCTGTAAAATGGATACAATGACTGTCTCTCAAGGGTTTTGGCAGTATTAAATAATGTGCAGGAGGGCCTGCCACACTGTTAGGCCCAATCAAAGCCAGCTGCTGGTATTACATAAAAGACATAGATAAATCAGTGCCAAAGCAGGACTAGACTACTAGTCTTGCTTACCAAGCCTCGTGGGTTCCCTTCCACCCAGTGCAGCAGAGCTGGGAGCCACCTGCATGGAGTACTGGGGTACAGAGCACATTCATGTTCTGAATGACTGACTCAAAGACCACTGGCTGGACAGGGATAATTGCTTTGCAGAGCAATTAGAATGGAGCCTTGATTTCTAATTTTCTAGAATTCCAGAACAGAGGCACCAAGACCTGGAGGCCCTGATGGGAGATCAGAAGTTCCATTATTCTTCATGCATAACGACTGGTTCTTTGACTGGAAAAGCCAGGGATACCCCAAGATTACTGCCCCCCTTTAGACCCTCACTGATGGCTTTCTACCCTTCATCCAACAGAACTGATGGCTATGTGACAGGTCCAGGTCACATGGCGCCCAGGAGACCAGGGACACTAAGACAGACAGTCCTAGCCCCAGCCTTCACATGACTCAGAGTCTAAGTAGAACACAGAATATAAAAAAAACTAATAAATAGGGTAGTAAACACAAAATAGGTAGATTGATATGGGGGGGGGTAGAATTAGGAGCCAGGAGGTGACATGTAAAGTTGGAATATATGTGAGAAAGAGCCTTCCAGGCAGCAAGAATGGCAAGTATAAAGGTCCTGGGGCACTCTGTGTGTTGGAGGAATGGCAAGGAGCCAGTGGAACTGGAATGGAAAGAGTGAGAGAGAGAGAGTTTAGGGGAGGGGAGCAAGGTCAGAAAGGACAATAGGGGCCCAGTACAAATGGCTAATGTCCTACTTATATTTTATCCTAACCACATATTAAAATAAAACACTTTCATCTGCCTATCTCCCAAACTGCCCTAACTCCCACCAGTATTGGCTCTGCTCTCATCGTGGTCCATTTTTAAATGGCACCCTTCCTTCCCCTTTCTCTGGCTTCACCATCCCTGACTGATTCCAACCCACACATCTAAGCAAAAGAGAAGAAAACAAAACAAAAACTAGCTACCATTCTACCACCTGGAGGGAACCACCATCCACCCGGTGGTGGACACTTCAGTCTGTAATTTTACCTGGGAGTCCACATGTGTACTGTTTCTGAAATAGAATCATACTAAGTTTTTTTTGTTTTTTACATTGAGCCCCGTATTCATTTAATAATTATTTTCTTTTGCAGTACTGGGGATTGAACTCAGAGGTTCTCCATCACTGAGCTACATCTCCATCCCCTTTATTTTTTGGGGACAGGACTTGCTAAGTTGCCCAAGCTGACCTCAAACCAGTGATCCTCCTGCCTCAGTCTCCCAAGTACTGGTATCATAGGAATATGTCACCATGCCTGTCTTTAACAATTGTTTCTCAAGTGTCTTCTTTATGCCAGGGCCTGGGTACAGAGCAGTGAGCTCCACCCATGTGGCTGAGCCTGCCTTCAGGGACCACTGTCACGTTTGGGGCCTGGGGAGCACAGAGCAGGGGCCCCAGACTCAATCCAGCCTGGCCAGAGAAGACTTTAGGAAGATGTCATCTTTGTGGCTCTGTGTGACCCCAGAGTCTTACTGGCTGTTTGATGTTCATTGTCTGAATGGGCTCTGAGTTATTAAATCAAACCCCTGCCAGTAGACATCTGGGCTGTTTCA
The DNA here is from genome assembly GCA_004027655.1 of Graphiurus murinus. Classification (NCBI taxonomy): domain Eukaryota; kingdom Metazoa; phylum Chordata; class Mammalia; order Rodentia; family Gliridae; genus Graphiurus; species Graphiurus murinus. The sequence goes on from PVLC010004176.1 coordinate 26,284, forward strand.
GCTTTTAGGAAGGCTGCCTGATTCTCCTGAGGGGAGTGGGCAAAAGTAACAAAGCCTGGACAGAACAAGATGAGGGCTAGGGACCCCTGGTCCTTAGTATGAAGCTTGCAAGCACAAATGGGATCCTGGGCTATTTGAAAATAAGAGAGGAAAGAACCAACTTAAAACCTAGCTATTTAGTTTTGGGGCAAAGTAGTATGGAATGAGAAATATTTAAAAAGTAAACAAGATATCTTGGTAATTAATGCTATGTTTAAAACTCAACATTCTAATATTAGGGTAATGTAGAATGGAAGGGTATATTCTAAAGAGTTCCCAAACAATAGTAACAGGCAAATCAATCCCCCAGAGGGATAACTGGTACAAAATAAGGGATATGTCCTGTTGACAGTGACTTGCAGAAATCTATTATAAAGATGCCATTTTTAATAAGGGGTAACTCTGGCCAGAAGCAGAAATGTCAGCTGCCAATTGTCACCAGACAGAGCCAGGGACAAGGCTGGGACTTGTTGTGATTCCAGTGCAGAACCTTTCTGCCATTATCTGGGACACATGGTGGACCCTGACCTCCCCAGGCCCAAGTGCAGGGCGGGGTACAGTGGGATGCAGTGCCCACTCTCGTCCTGGTGTGGGAAGCTGAGCACTGCTGCCTGCTGCTGCTCTAATCCCTTTCCTCTTCTCAGTGGTGTGGCTGGTCTGCATCCTGGGGCTCTGGTCTTGGATCCAAGACATCATGCCTTGGACTCAGGGGCAGAAGGTCTCAGTTCTTATGTAGACTTGCTCTTAACTAACCTTGCGATCGCAGGGAAGTGGGTGGAGGAGATGGCCCTTCTTAGGTCTTCAAGGCAGCTCTGCCAGCCTCCTGTCAGGCACCTCTGGCTTCTCACCTACCCTCATGTTCAAGCCACCGGCCCTTCCCATGGAGAAGTCATTGGGACTCTGCAAACCGCCCAGCCTCTAGGGCAGGTTGGCTATTGGCTTTGGAGCTGGGTTGTGCTAACTCCCTGCGGTCCCCCGTTTCTCAGGTTGATCATCAAGCTTTGTGATCATGTTTATGTTTGTGTCATTGCTAAATATAGCCATTGAGAGATGAAACATGGAGACTCATGGGGGCAAATCATCAAGGGGGTTCTTAGTGGACAAAAACTTGGAAATAGAGACCTGGGCACCTCATATATGTAGGGCTCTGCTCAAAGGCTACCTCCTTGGACCCCTTCGTTACTCCCAGTCTTCACCTGTCCTTACTTTCCTTCAGGATGTGTCTCCCCACCTGATATGCATGCATCATCTCCCCACATGTGAGTGTGAGCTCCCTGAGGGCAGGGGCCTTGTCTGTCTTGCTCACTGACTATAGTTCTCAACACGTAGTGAATGATCAACAAATGCTGGATGAATGCCAAATGTAACAGGCTCACAACCTCTTCAGCTCTAAAATGATGATTTCACAGACTTCCTTTCTTTTGATTCCAGTGCAGAACCTTTCTGCCTTTCCACTGTGAGCCAGGCTGGACATATGTCCTCCACCACCCTCCACCTTGCACCCCTGCTGCCGCGCCCTGCCCCACCTTGGGTGCCAAGTGGTCTTCCTCTCGGGGTCCAGCATCTGTGGCCCTTCTTTTTAGTGATATTGACTAGACTCCCTCACTCCCTCCCTCACTGGCATGCTTCTGCTGCTTAACCCTAGCACCATGGGTCCCATAGGGAGTCCTCTGGGTCAGGAAGGACAGCTGCCAATGCCATCCTCTCCAGGCTTACTCCTGGGAAAATCCAGAACTGTTTTTTGAAACCCAACTGTTAAATTCATTGGTCATGTTACAAAAACATGACAGAGCGCTTTATGGATTCCAGTTCCTTTTTAAAACGCCTTACATAAAGACATGAGTTTTTGTTAAACAAAGTAAAAACCTGTGAGTGAGGCAAAGTGGTTCATTGTCGATTTTACTGCCTAGCTCTCACTAATATTTCTGTTTTCCCATCTGTCTGATTAGGGCAGCTGCTAGATTGCCCTTTCTTCTGCTGCTGACATAATGAAGTGCAGTATTCTTATTAGGACATGATGTTTAATATATGAATAACATTGTACATCGGGAGCAGTTTGCACAGCTTTTTATTGTTTTGTGGAGAATACACAAGTATGGCTGCAGAGCTTTGCTCATCTTGCTCAGTCTTGGGAGAGGACACCTTCTTGCCTTCCTGTGTATGGTGTGCTTATTCATTATTTGTGTTCCCTGCTCAATACCCCTGGAGGTATTCTCATGAACCACAGGTGGAGAGATGAGACCACTTGAACCTGCTGTCTTTGGCAGAGAGCTCACAGACAAGGCTTCTGCAAACCCAAGTCACCTGAAACCTCTTCCTTCCCAATGTGTCCAAAAGGCTCAGTGGCCCAGGCAGACCAGGTGGGATTTTGACAGTCTGTGGGAGGCCCCTATCTGGTTCCGCCTGGCTTCCTCACTACTCGCTGCGGGGTGTGGTGGTGACTCACTGCAGATTATGTCTACAAGCTCAGGAATGAGCTTTGCAAATGGCAAACGAGGGCTACAGTGGACATCTGTTGTTCTTGCTTGCCCAGTTTCTATTCTCTTCTCCTTCTGAGAAAGAATCCCAGCTCTCCTTTGGGGAACCATCATTCCTTGCACTTTGAGGACTCTCCCCACTTCTGGCCTGGGTCATGGGAGTGAGCCCCTGACCCACATCTGGTTAGTCAGTGCGGCACACACCTGGTTCCAGCCATGCCTGAAGCTAGTATATCCCTAGGCTACTTGGTTGCATGAGCAAACATGTTTTAGTCCCTGTGGGGCAGGTTTCTGTTCTCAGAAACCAGGAGTTCAGATGACAGCAATGAAGCTGCCCAGCCCTTGGAAGTCTCTCAGCTGCAGGGCACTCAATTAGCTCCGTGGACTTGCTGATGTGAAGGGGTGTCTGGGTTACTGCGTGGCCTCTGAGGGCTCCGAGGGGTACTGCCCTCCAGGACAGCATCTGCTCCAGCCCCATCTTACAGCAGCTGCTCCCCCACCCCACCAATCCCTGAGCCACCAGGAACTTCACTCCCCTGTCTCTCTTCTAGATTACAGACCCAGGCAATTTGGAAAATGCTTTTTAGGCTCTTGGTTTTTTCCTTTCCTGTTCTTTTTAAATGAGGACTTGTTTTTCTCCTTCTTACCATGCAACTCGGCAGGGAAGGACACCCAAACACCAGCAACAACCCGTGAGACAAAAGGGCATGAAAAGAATCCCTGTCCTCCAGGGAGAGCTCTGAGATCTGTCCCAGTCTCCTGAGCATTGCCCCAGAGGGTGGAGCATTTTAGGTGTGTTTGTTCTCAAACAGAAAGAAAACAAAAAGTGCGCTTGTCAGTTCCCTGCTGAGAGTTCAAGACAAAAGGTACAGGTAGCCCCAAACAGGGCTCCCCAGGGAAATCATGCTTTCTCACACCCTCTGGATGCAATGCTCTGGAAAAGTCTGCCAAGTACAAATCTGAGTATGTATTTCTCTCCAGGGTAACTCAGGACTCCCCAAACCAAACCCTAGAGGTCAGTGCCATGCCAGTTCCTGCTGGACAAAGAAGGCCAGGCCCCGAGCCCCTCTGACTGCAGGTCTGTTAGCCACATTCTTCTGGTTCCTTCTGCAGCCATCCCTTTGTTGAGGCCTTTGAAGGAGTGTCAGGGAGGATTCCACGCGAGGGCTTGTCTTGCTAGACCAAGAGAAACAAGATCACAGAGAGATACAGCAACACCCAGCCCCCAGTCTTCCTTTCCGGTGGTGGATGTGGCCCAGAAAGGATGCCATTCTCTGTGTGGTGGATTTAAATAGCCCTGCCGTGGCCTCCTGGGTTTCCCACCCCAACCTTTCTCAAACAGATGGAAGCTCCTTATTAATAACCATGATGGTGTGGTCACACCCAAAAAAAGAGAGTCCACAAGAATCACTTTGTGGGCTCCCACATCGATTCCCCTCTTGAGGGAAGTTCAGGTGGGGCGCGTTTTCTAGCTCTTACTCCTGCTGTCAGTGTGGCAGACCCTGCAGAGGGTCCTATTGGCCTGTTTTTGCCACAGCTAGGGTTAGTATAGCAGGGACTTGGCACTTGGCTGATGGTGCTGCTACAGCTTTGGGAGGCCAAACTGGGAGACTGGTGGTGCCCATCCCACATGGTCACTGGGTCTGCTTAGAGGTGGCCTGCTTCTGGTTCAGCAGGTGGCGGCTGACAGAATGGGAAACAAGCCTGTCAGGTTGAAGACAAGCAATTTCTTGAGCTGCCAACTTGAGGATCTGTCCACTCTCAGACTTTCCTCATTTGGGTTTCAGGCGGTGTGAAAGAAAAGAGTGGGCACTGCCTATTGTCCAAGCCTGCTCTGAGTTTCACTGTGGTGGTGAGAGGTGTGTCCTGGGGAATCATCACAGAAACAGCCAGCACCTATTGACATGGGCAGGTACAGGTGCTGTGCTGTGGACTTCCTGAACATCCAAGCATGTGATGCTCTGAGGCAGGTGTGCCCAGCCTCCCTCCCAGGCTCAGCCTCGTAGAAGCTATGCAAGCATTAGTGGGCACTCCACCCTAAAGACAGGGGGTTGGTCAGTAGAAGTTTCTGAGATTCCTCAGGCAATACAGCTAGTAATGGGTATGATCTCAAGAGCACTAGCTTCTGCTGGCTCCACAGATAGCTGCAGGCTATGCCTTCCAAGGGATGCTGATGATCTGGAGCACATTCAGGAGAAGGAGACCAGGTCGGTGAGGGACAAGACTCTAGTCAACCAGAAAAGAGGGAGAGAGACATTTAAAAACATCTACCTTAAGAAAGGGGCCTGACAAGCAGATTGGCTTGTGGTGGTGCACGCTTGGGAGGCTGAGACAGGAGGATTTCAGGTTTGTGGCCAGCCTTAGCTACTTAGTGAGACCCTCTGCAACTTAGTGAAACCTTGTTTCAAAATAAAGAATAAAAAATAGGCTGGGGGTGTAGCTCGGAGGTAGAATGCCCCTGGGTTCAATCCCTGGTACCACAAAAAAAAAAAAGAAAGGGGTCTGACAATCAGGAAATTTATATTGCCGCATGAACCTTATTTGTAAGCTCTTCCCTCTCTTTAAATACCTTTCCATTCTCATAGCTTAATTCTCATTAAACGAACCAGTCATGGCCCTTCTATGGACCCCTCATAGCAGTGTCTGCCCCACTGAGGCGCAGCATCAGACACACACTTGCTCAAGAAGAAAACAAGAAATGGATGAAGAAGACTGGCTGCGTCCTGGACCCTGCCACATTACCACTCGGTTTGATGAGGTAGAATACAAGGAATAAAATTTAGGCAGAAGGAGACAGATTGGGAAGAAAAGGAAAAATTGTTTTAACAGAGCTTGCTCATCCTTAAAAAGCAAGGCCTCTTCACAATGGACTGACTCCATATTGGAAGTCCTTGAGGTGATTTTTCAGTTTCATTTGCCTCTCAAAAGGAAGTCATATCTATTGTAAGAAAAGACCCCACATCCCAGACTTCTGTCTCCACTCCCAGAGACAGAGTCCTACCTAAAGTTTTTTCATCTTTTTTTTAAGACCCTAAGGGTGGAGGACCAATATCCCATGCTGCTCCAGGTTCCCTATAAAAAGGTGTAATATAAAAAGGATGAGAGATCATGCACGTTCTCTCTCTCTTTCCCAGCCGCCTCACTCTCTCTCCTAGTTGCGATCCTGGAGACTTCTGAGGTGACCTGTGCCCTTTCCCCTGTGTACCTGTGCCTGTCTCTTAAAATAAATCTTCTGCCTTTGTCCCTGTCTGGCATGTGCTGAAATTCATTTCACCATGGAGGCCAAGAACCCACAAGAGATGTCATGCTGACCCACGACAGGTTCATGTTTGATTATCACCATAGCCAGTGCTACTGAGAACACTGTCCAAAGACACTGAGCATCCACTGAGCTTCAGGCTCCAGCACATGTGTTCATCAGGGCAGTGAGGCACTGGGAAGGATGGTGGGGTGAGGTAAGCAATACAATTTTCTAGCATCAGATAAAGTGCAACTAGGGCTCCCCAGAATGAAACTTAATTCCATAAACATTCACCCCATTCCTCCCTAGTGCAAAGCTTGCATTTGCTGCCACTGGGTGTAGATCATGCTCCATGATGAGGAGGCAGAATTCACACTGTGCATGAGGCTGCCAGGACCCCTGGTCCTGTTTGAGGAGTGTTGCTTTGGTTCCTGATGGGCCTTCCCAATGTGGTGCTGCCTTGCTCTGAAACCACCGTTCCTCCTGCACTGGCTCCTGCGTTGCCCCAGCTCCAGCTCAGACTGGCTAACACCCACTGATCACAAAATGTCCCTGGGGCTCTTCAGCTGGTCTTGTAAGAATGCATAAGTAAATATTCTGCCTCCCACTTTGGGGTCTGTTGTTTCAAGTCTGTTACCTAACTCTGGGGCTCAGATGGTGAGCCATCTGAAGCCAGGCATGTGCCTGGTGGCACTTTCCAAAGAACAAGGGCTCTGTACAGGAGTGGCCTTGACTGTGATGTCCACAGCCAAATGAGGAGAACCAACAAGGCTCCTCTGTTAACTTCACACTGAAACTTTCCCTGTCCTGCTTTCACTTCCAGTTACAGCCTGTCCTAGTGCCTGTTTTTCCCAAAGGAAGTGAAGGAAACTCTGTCTCCTGGGAAAACTTCAATCCTGAGTGGGGGTGGGGGGGAGAAACTTAGTGACAGGCAAGGGATGTCCAGAGGCGACATCAGGGTCTGCCAGGGCCTGCCCTTGATACCAGACCACAGGGACGATGCAGGGGACTCCATGCCAGCTCTTCCTGAACAACAAATCCCAGAACTTCAGGAATATTACCACTGTCTTCATGTTCAGGAGCAAAATAAACATGAAAAAGCAGAGTGAGGCCATCGGTGGTCCAGCCTGGCTGCCTCCCACCACTGTAGAAACATGGTGAGGGACCTCTGATCCAGCAGAGGTGTGGCCACCCATGACAGTGGCAGACACCTTTAGGTTTTCCAATCATCTCCACATGTTATTGAATGATCATAACAGTTCCTATTGATTAAACACCAAAGTTATGCTGGGCATTTATGTATATTTTCTCACAAGAAATTTCAGGAATAAGTTACATAGTTAATCCCCACTATACATATAAGGACACCAAGGCTTAGGGAGGTTAACCAGTTACTTGGCCATCATCTTCGGGCTGGTGAGCAGCAGAGCAAGGCATTGAGGTAGCTTGCACCTCAGCAAACCTGGAGATGGCTCCATTTTGCAGTGATATCAACAGAGCAACAAACCGGTCATCTGTAGCCTAGATTTGGGCCGGGAAGATGTGCTTTATTGGGTCTGTAGTGGTTTCAAGTTCTTTTTTAAGTAAATATTTATAAATCAGAAGAATTTTCATGAAAAGATACTGATTTCTGACTTCTCCAGTGGGACCCAGGCTTGGCTACCTGCTGTGGGCAAGGCCAGGGCTGCCCTGTCAGCATGGTGATCCTTTCATGAGCTAGTTGATGGCATTAGCCAATGTTCCTGGTAGAATAAATCTTTCCAGCATGTTGGTAGGAAACATAGTAAAGTAATAGCAGATAGATTTTACTTTCAACCAAATAAATATAGCAGTAGCTGGGAATCTTACAGATCCAATGATTCTGGAACACTTAGTGTAAACCATGTTCAAACTTATGAAACAGGTCCAGCTTGCTTTCACCTTTTATGTAGCCTCACTGGAGGATATCACATATCCTAGAGGTCTTAGAAGATGCACGGCCAACTAGAATGCTCTGCATAGCTGGAAGTGTGGCTGTGGTCCATGTTTCCACTTAGGTGCTGCTTGGTCAGACACATGGAACACTAATGACAATCACGTAGCCTCAGCTGCTAAGAAGTGGCCCAGAAGTGATAAGTAGGAAAACCTCTTGAGCTAGCCAGTGCAGAGGCACTTGGCCAACAAATAGGACAGGAACCTCTGCACTGGTTGGCAATGGAAGGAGTTAAATCTTCAAACACTGGAGCACTCCCAGGCTCAGACCTTGGACTGTGTACTCAACATCTCCACTCACAGATGCCCTGGGCATTGCAGAATAAATTGATTCCTCACAGATCTGCTGATTTACCTGCCTAACCTACTCACATCAGACATACCATAGCAACACTATTGCCTCCCAAAAATTCTGAGCAAAATACCTGATCTCTCTCTCTCGTGTGTGTGTATGTGTATCACTGGGGATTGAACGCAGGGGGTGGGAGATTCAACATCTGAGCTATACTCTTATTCCTTTTTATTTTTTATTTTGAAACAGGATCTTGCTATGTTACCATGCTGGCTTCAAACTCATAATCCTCCTGCCTCAGCCTCCTAAGCACTGGAAACTGGTATTTGCCACTGTGCCTGGCTGTCTTTTTTGTTAAAAAGGGAGTTTAATAAGACTTATAAGAGGTGTTAAAGACAGTGATAGTAACACCAAATTCAAGATTTTCAATTTGCTGTAATCAGAACTTTAAGAGAATTGAAAAAAAAAAAAAGTTTCCACCATGGAATTCAATGTGTCCTTGTACAACTGGAAATAATCTTGGAGGTCAGCAATGCCCACGCCATAATTTGAGGATCCTTGGAGTATATGATTCTGGAATCTAGTGTCTAATCTGATTCAAGTACACAAAAAGTAGTGGAAAATGAGGGAAGTGTTAGTGATCTCTGTGCCAGCTACAGAGATGGCTTACCAGAGAAGTAGAGTACAAGAAAAAGAAAAGAAAGTCCTCTAATCTCAGCGGATCCATTAGCAACTGCCCACCCTGAGCAGAGAACTGCTGAGGCCTTTCAGCAGATGGGCATACAAGCAAGAAATAAGGCTAAAAAACAGGTGTGGAAATTTTTACTTGGAGATCAGCTTTGGAGTAAGGATCAAAAGTCACAGATGGGGCTGGGGGGTAGCTCAGTGGTAGAACACTTGTCTAGCCTGCATGAGGCCCTAGATTGGATTCCCAGGACAGAAAAAAAGATAAAAAGGAGGAGGAGGGAGAAAAGGAGGTGAAGGTGGAGTTGGCAGAGGAAGAGAAGGAGGAAGGCTATAGATAATAGGATGAGCTTGACCAAGAGACCTGTGGACCCCTGGTGTGTGTGTGTGTGTGTGTGTGTGTGTGTGTGTGTGAGAGAGAGAGAGAGAGAGAGAGAGAGAGAGAGAGAGAGAGAGAGAATATAAAGGAAGAGGAGGTAGAAACAGGCTTTGCCTATTCACTGGTTGGTTCATATCTTCCTGGAACCCAGGAGGACAAACAGTAGTTGAACAAGTGGGCTACAAGCCCCTTCCCCTGGTGTTGAAGGGGAAAGAGAGGCCAGGGAGAAAAATTTCTCCATGTGTCCAAGGAGCAGGTTGGTGGCTCACCTGCCCCAGCATCACTGGCCCAGAGGGAAAGACAGCTCAACCCCCAACCACAGGTGCAGAAGATCAGTCAGAACAAACAGTGAATTGGAGCTGCTCAAGGAGACTAATGACAACTCAAACTGAAAATCACAGGGGCCAGAGAGCAATGCAGGGAAGACCAAAAAGATTTTATACATAATAAAACAATGTCATCCCAACTACAGTAGATGAGTACCTGCTGAGATGTGAATTAGTAGCCTAGAAAACCAAATGGAAAAAACTATCTCCAAGTATGCAACAAAATAGAAAAAGATAGAATTTATAAAGAAAAAGATAAAAGACCTAGAGGATAGATCCAGGGAGATCTAACTGAGCATATATCAGGAGTTCCAGAGGAAGAAAAAAGAAATGGTGGAAGGCAGCCAGTAATTAAATAACAAATAAAAGGCAATTCCCCTGAGCTGAAAAAAGACTTGAATCTGCAGATTAAAAAGGCTCACAAAGTTCCAAGAAGAAAATAAGAGACATATGCATAGGTTATTCCTCAACTTGAGGATGAACACAAAACCTTAAAAGTTTCCAGAGAGAACATATTACCTATAAGGGAAAAAATAAATAAAATCATATCAGCATTAGTTTTCTCTTCTAAAACACTATAAGCTAAAAGAGAGGGAATCCCAGCTATGGGCCACTCAAAAAGAGAACCAAAGCCCCAGACAGTTTGCCCATCATTTTTCAGTGCAAAACATCTTTGCAGTCATGCAAGAATTCACAGTATATCACCTGCATATCCTATCTATGGAAAATACTTCAAGCAACAAACCCCAAATGTACCAGAACAGAAACCTCAACACAAGGGAGATGAACAGGTCAGGAAACTAGGAGTGAGCACATTAGCTCATACATCTGCTCTCTCCCTCATATCCTATCTACTGGGGCACTGGAGCTAAACAATGACTCTGAAAACAGAAAGGACATACTACAAGGAAAATTCTAGCAACAGTCCAATGCCAAAACACATTACATGATCCAACAAAATCAAGAAGTTGAAGATCAGGAGAGCACAAGTGTTCCAAAGTCTTACCTTTGGAGACAATTTAGAGTTCTCTTCCCATTGAAGTAGGAAAAAGCATGGCAAAAATGGAGTGTGTCTTAGAGGAGGAAATTGTTAGTTATTTCATGTTATCTTGTCTTAACAGTAAATCAATATGTATTTGATTATGAATTAAGGGAAAAAGTCTGTAACCTTTTTTCCTTTTTTTTTTTTTTTGTGGTACTAGAGATTGAACCCAGGGGCATTCTACCTCCACGTTATACCCCAGCCCTATGGTTTATTCTTTATTTTGAAACAGGGTCTCACTAAGTTGTGGAGGGCCTCACTAAGTATCTAAGGCTGTCTGCAAACCTATAATCGTCCTGTCTCAGCCTCCCAAGTACTGGGATTACATGCATGTGCCACCATACCCCGCTAGAATATAACCTTTAATTAAGTGAAAAAGTAGAGAATCTTCAAATTAACATTAGGAAACATATGAAATGCAAGGTAATTATATCAAACTAGCACAAATGGGAAAAGAAATAGAGATGGAAGGAAATTATAAATATACCCTAAGATGGAAGGAATAAGATCAAGCACACCAGTTAATGGAGTTAAGCTCTCATTAAAACCAGAGGATGTCACATTGGGCTAAAATATTGAAACAAAAACCAGGCCCCCAGGTACATGATCATAAGAAAAATAATTAAAATCAAGATATAGAGAAATGTTGGAAATAAATGGATAGGCAAATAGATGCCAGGCTAATGTAAACAGAAGGAAAGCAAGAGCGTCAAAATTAATTAAATAAGGGGGAATTAATACTCCAGAGGATAAAGACATTTGTAATGATAAAAGAAAGTTTATTACATAATTTTGTTCTTCTTTATGGCTGAGTAGAATTCCACTGTGTATATATCTCATAATTTTGTAATCCACTCATCTGTTGATTGACATCTTGACTGGTTCCATAGTTTGGCAATTATAAATTGTACAGCTATAAACATAGATATGCATGCATTACTATGATAGTCTGGTTTCCACTCTTTTGGGTGGATACTCAGGAGTGGTATAGCTGGGTCATATTGTAGGTTCATTCCCATTCTTCTGAGGACCCTCCACAGTGTTTTCCAAAGTGGTTGCATTAATTTGCAATCCCACCAACAATGTATTATAGTTCCTACTTCTCCACATCCTTGCCAGCATTTATTGTTTGTGTTTTTGTTATTGTTTGTGTTGTCATTCTAATTGGGGTTAGGGGACAACTCAGGGTAGTTTTGCATCTCTTTGATTGCTATTGTATGTTGAATTTTTTTTTACATATTTATTGGTCATTTGTATTTCTTCTTTTGTGAAGTGACAATTTAGCTCACTTGCTCAGTTTTTTACTGGGTTATTTATTTATTTGCAATGAGTTTCTTGAGTTCTTTGTATATTCTAGATATTAGTCCTCTATCAGAGGAATAGCTGGCAAAGATCTTCTCCCATTCTGTTGGTTCTCTCTTGAGGTTTTTACGTCATTTGCAGGGAAATGGATAGAACTGGAGAATATTATGCTAAGTGAGATTAGTCAGTCACAAAAAGGGAAAGGTTGGATGTTCTCCCTCATATGTGAAAACTAGAGAGAAATTGGGATACAGGAAGGACTCCAGACTAAGGAGGAGAAACCTTAGTGGAGTGAAGGAGGAAAACTAACTGAGGGAGATGGGAAGGGGGGAAGGCTTGAAGAGGGAAATACCTCAATGGACATGATGTACATACCCAAACTTATCAAAGCCAATTACTGGGCTGAGCATGGAAAGGTGGGGAGGAGAGGGAGTGAGGTAGGAACAGGGGGAATACTGTGTGCATGTATACCTCTATCACCATGAACTTCATCAAGATGTATGATTACAATGAACTAATGGAAAAAATTAAAAGAAAAATAAAATAAAGTTTATAAAAAAGTTAAAACCATCTAAAACCTGAATATATTAAATATAGGTGGCTAAGTATATAAAGCATGTATAACTAGAAATGAAATAAAACCTTATCATGAAATTTCAAAGCTATCTATTTCAGAAATGGTATATCTTGTAGGAAAAAATTAAGATAAGAGAAAATGAATAACAATAATTTGAATAGATGTACTCAGGGCTTGTATTCCTTAAATACAGAATGGACTATTTTTAGGGACCTGAATCATTTACAAAAATTGAGCATGTACAAAGATAAATCTTAACAAACTTTAAAAAGGTGAGAGGGCTTGGGGTGTAGTTCAGTGACAGGGTTCTTGCTTAATATGCATGAGGCCCTATGAAAGATTCTCAGCACCACAAAAATAAATGGATGTGAAAAAATTTATTTGGAATTTAAAAACCCACTCCTAGATAAATCTTGGATTAAAGAGGAAATCAAACTATCAGGAAAGCAGTTAAGAAAAACATTGTATGCCAATTCCCATAAGAGGAGCAAAGTCATGTTCAGAAGAAATGCAAAGCTGCCATGATTAAATAAAGGAATTTAGCCCTATTAAGAAACACAAGAAGAACAAACCAAAAGAGCTTACAAAGTTAATAAGATTAAAATTGGAGAACAGTAGAAAGTATACAAAAACTAAGAGTAGATAAAATAAAACAAACTTTAATAATGCTAGTTAAGAGAAAAAGAGCAAATTAAAAAAGATCAGAGAAAAGAAAGGAGAAGCCAGGAGTGGTGGTGAACGCCTGTAATTCCAGTGCTTGGGAGGCTGAGACAGGAAGATTGCAGGCTTGAGGACAGCCTTAGCAACTTACTGAGACCCTCTGCAACTTAGTGAGACCCTGTTTCAAATTGAAAAATAAAATAGGGGTAGGGGTTTAGCTCAGAGGCAGAATGTCCCTAAGTTCAATCTCACTAACACACCACACACACACAAATAATAATAATAATAATAATAATAATAATAATAATAATAATAAAAATAATAACAACAACAATAATAAAAGTAAAACAAAATAGAAAGAAAGAAAGGAAAGGAGATGTAACCACAGCTGCAAAGGAGATAAAACTGTAAAAGAACACCACATGCAGACCCCCATGGCCACAAATCTTAAGATCTGATGATTCTATTGTCAAATATAAATCACTAAACCTGACTCAATAGGAGGAGTATTTGAACAAATTACCAAGAAAAAATTGCCCAGGTGACTAAAGATCTACTGTTCAAAATGGCACTGGAACCAGACAGATTGAGTGAATTTCTCCTAACTTTTAAATGGTAGATAATTCCAACATTGTTTCAAGGACTCCACATCATACTAAAGATGGAGAACTTCCCAATTTGTGCTATGAAGCCACTAAAACTTTAATTACTGAAGCCTGAGGAAGACAGCATATGAAAGAAACCACAATTCTAATTTATTAAAATTGTTGCAATAGCTATTTTGAATCCAGACAAGTATTAAAAGAAAGAAATGTTTTTAACTAAATCGATTCACTCCAGGAATGTGAAATGGTCCAACAGCATTATCCAGGACAGGCCTAAAGTAAGGGGGAAAGACACAGGATCACACAGAGGCTGAAGATGTACTTGGTAAAATTTAGATAATTTCTAGCCAGATGTGGTGGTGGTACATGCCTGTAATCCAAGTACTTGGGAGGCTGAGACAGGAGGATTGCAGGTTTGAGGCCAGCCTCAGCAACTTAGCAAGACCTTCAACAATTTCAGAGAGAACCTGTTTCAAAATACAAAGTAAAAAAAGGACTGGAGGTGTACTCGGAGGTAGAATGTCTCTGGGTTCGACCCCCCCCCCCCCAAAAAAATAAAAAGAGAACAAGATTAGATAATTTCTGGGAGCATGTGGGGTATGGATACAGAGATACTGGATTTGATCCATGCATGCTGTATTCATGCATGGAAATATCACACTGAAACCCACTAATATGTATAATTTATAATACATGTTAGTATACGCTTAATACAGGAACAGAAGCTAATTACTTAACAAAATAAAAACTTTTCACAAACCCCAACAGCCAATATGCTGTAAACAGTGACATTCTAAAATCATTTCAATTAAAATCTAGGACTAGACAAGGGTGACAGTAATAACTATTATTTATCATGATCTACTAAAACACAGTAAAGTAAGGAAATGGTTTCAGTGTTGTAAAATAAAATATAAACTAACATTTTGATGATATTGGATATCCAGAAAAGCTAAGATGCTATGGCTAAAAAAATTATAATTAATAAGAAAATTGATTAGGGGATGGATAAATATTCCAAAGTGAATAGTTTTTCTTCAGCAATAAGAATCTTAAATATTATGTTAATTATCTTAATTTAGCCATTCTACAAAGTATATATATTTTTAAAACCATCATGTCCCATTCTTAGGCATGGGCCCAGGAGAAATTCATATGTATGGTCACCAAAAGCCATGCTTAAGAATGTTACTAGCAAGCTGGGTGTGGTGGCACACACTTGTAATTCCAGCATTTGGGAGACTGAGACAGGAGAATCGCAAGTTCACGGCCAGCCTCAGCTACTTAGTGAGGCCCTCCGAAACTTAGTGAGATCCTGTTTCAATATAAAGAATAAAAAACAGGGCTAGGGGTGTAGCTCAGAGGTAGAATGCCCCTGGGTTTAACACCCAGTGCCACCAAAAAAAAAAAAAAAAAAAAAAAAGAGAGAAAAAAGAATATTACTAGCCGTGCTAGTGGTAATAGATCAAAACCAAAGTCACTCAATACCCAGCAATTCCTTGGAGAAAGAATGAAGAGATTTTTGGTCACACAATGGAATAATATATGGCAATGAGAAAAGACAGCTACAACTGTATGGAATGGTGTGGATAAACCTAAACATTGAGTGAAAGACAAAACAAAAGAGTATATTATATAAGGCATGGTTCTATTTATATATAATACAAAAACAAGCCAAACTAATGTGTGCTGTTGGAAGTCAGGCTTGTGGTTCCCAGGTGTTTGGGGGTGGAGGAGGTGGGTAATGAAGGAGAGAAAAGAGTACAGGTTGTGTTCTGTCTTGATGGGGACTCACTGAGTACCCAGGTGCTTTGACTTTGCAGATGTTCATCAAGCTATGCATTAGGATTTGTGTATTGTTAATAGATATGGTATAGTTCAAAAAATTATTGAACAATACAAAATTAGTTTGAAGAAAAGATATGTCCTTGAATGAGAACCCTTAACAGGATAAAAATGCCCCTCACATGTTCTGAAATTTAATACAAAATGTAATTGGAATTTCAACAAGTTACTTTTTATTTGGTTTTCCTTTAAATTGTCTTCAATTTCAGAAGAACTGGTATCTCCTTCCCACCCCCAACTGGGGAGGAGATTGAGGCTCAAGTCTGGCCCCTCTAGCTCACATAACCATCCACACAGCCCCAATTCTGCTTCTACAAGGGGACAGAGGCTTGCAGCCCATTAGGCCAGAGCCTGATGGGCCATGGGTACAGACCTCCTAGTGGGGGTTGACCTGAGAGGGAGGGCCCAGCAGGACAACACAACTCACCATGGGCATGGGAAGTGGTCCAGTGAGAGCGCCTGCTTTCACCCACAGCATCAAATGGATGAACACAGGGCCAACACCTGCCACCTCCGCCCTCCAGGCCGTAAGAGTGTCTTCGCTTCTCAAATTTACCTCTGGCTTGCTTTAAAAGCTTCTCAAGCAACTAAGGATTGTGTTTTTGTTCTTTACACATACACTATAAAGGGGAAAGAATAGTTTTCTTTCCTCCCCATCTTCCAAGCCATAAAGCAGAAGTTTGGGAAGGATGTCACTTGCTCAAGGTCACCAGTCAGCAAGCAGCCATGCTGAGACTCCAACCTTGACTCTACATCCCAGGCTTCCTTCCTGCTAATCTGCATGATAAGACAAAGTGGCAGGGTGAGTCACATGCTGCTTTGGTGAAATGGAGGAATAATGGGGGCAATGGGTCCTGGCACCAGATCCAGGGTCCTCCAGAAGGTCTTTCTGGGAGATCTGGCTGGAACCTGGGCTGGGCTAGAGAGGGCTGAGTCCTGATGAAATGCTTGGCTCCAGAGGTAGCTGCTGCTGCTGCTGCTGATGCTATCTAATCAGACACCCAGGGGTTAGGCAAGAGCAACCCTTTAGCAGAAATCCTGGCAAGAAGCAAGCATCGGCCCTCAGTCCCACTGCAGCCTCACAGTCTGGCTCTGGAATGACACCTACTCAGGGGGACTTGGACCCCAACAGCAAGAAGGGCCCTGTGAGTTCTGGGAAGGCAGGCCAGCACACAGCAAGGCAGCAGGGTAACTTCCCTTCTGAGGACAGGGCCCTCCAACTGCTGGTGAGATGGAATAGCTGGACGGGCTGGGGCCAAGAGGAAGATATGAAGGGCATCTGTGAGTCTATTGGAGTCTTCCTGATGAAGGTACGTGGGTGAGCTGCTCCTTATATGACAAATCAGTGAGGCTGCCAATGCTTATAGAGCAACGGGATGCTGCAGGATGGAGAGCTCAACAGCCTCACCATGTGAACGCACTGAAGAATGACTGCACCAGACGTTGTATCAGTGGTTGACATGCACCATCTTCTTTCATCCTGACAAGAACTTGAGGAAGGTAGTGTGACAGACAATGGAGTGGAGGCCACACAGGTAAGAGGGGGTAGAGTTGAGCTTCTCTTTAGGAAGAGAGAGTGCCCACCTCATCTGAACCCTACTGACTGGCCAGCCTCCTTGTAGCCAGGTGCCCTGCTGAGGCCAGTCAGGCAGCTTACTCTGTTCCCTAGTTCTGTCTGAGAGGGTCCTTTCCAGCCTGGCATCTGGGGGCTTGGAGTCAGAAGACCTGGGTTCACAGACTGTCCCAAACTGTACTGCGATGTTCTACCATCCAAGACTAATAAGTAGGGAGACACAATATAGCAGCTATAATTTGCCTTGTACCTGCAGATATGTTCTAAATGATGAATTACTTGTTGTGGAATTCCCTCTGCTCTTTGTGTGGCCGTACTTTAAGGGCGGGAAGATGGTTTCTTTGACTTCTTGTCATTTCTGCCCACTGCACTTTCTTTTTCTTTGGTAGGGAACAAGACTGTTGCCCACACCACAGGGACTCAGAGGACTGAAGACAGCAGCTGCTAACTCTGGCTGGAAGCCTCTGGTTGTGTCGGGGACCCAGAAAGGGTACTTTACAAAAATCATAAATGTAAGGGGTGCTTTAGGGTTTGCTCTGGAGGTGGTACCTGTTTTTCAGAGAAAGTGGTGCCTGGCTGACCAACTGGAGTTGGAGCTCAGGGAGAGAGGAACATGGAGGCAAGGGGTGGATGGACACTCTCACCAGTACTGAAATGACTCCTACAGGGAGAAGTTTAGGAGTGCAACCTTCAAAGCAGATTAAACTGTGTCACCTGACAGGCAAGACTATGGCCAAGGATGGTGTGAGTGTTGGCAAGGTGAGGCTGAGTAGTGGGAGCAGATTCTCCTGCAGGCAAACGCTTCTCTTTGTACAAAGGAGGCTGTTAGGAAAATTGAGATAGAATTTGACCACCTGGGGCTCTGTTTGACAAATCTTCTTCCTAGGACCCATCTCAGCAGAAAGGGGAAATATTTGCCGACTATCTTGTAAAAGTTAATTAACTGCTATTAAAACATGCCCTTGAGCATAATGATGTTCTTTTTTTCCCATTTACATATCACAAGCCTTCAAGTGATGGCGACTCCTTAAGCTGACTCTTCAACTTGATTTCATTTGTGCAGTTTTAAGAACTTCTCTCTTCAAATATGCATGTAGACTCACTGTAGTGAGTCATAGATGTAAGGGGCAATTTTGCTGGCAAAGTAGATAAGAACACTTACTGGACTTGGGAGTCAGAAGTCAGTCCTAGGTTCAAAGCCAGATTTGCTAATTTCTGTCTAGATAGCCCTGAATAAATTAAATTTTCTGGCCCTCAGTTTCCTCATCTATAAATGGGATAATCCCCACACAGCCTCCTTTGTAGGGATATCATGAGGATTAGTGAAATGTGTATGACAGCCCATTGTAGACCCTAAGACACACAAAGGGAGGGTGTGACAAAATATGTCAGATATTTCTTAGACTTATAGTAAAATCCTAGATTGGATACATGTGGCTGGAATTACTTAATATCCACTGTTTTGCCTTTTTGCCAACAACAGGTGTTGAGACCACTCTTCTCTAATTCTTGGCCAATGTTAGTAATCTGGAATCTAAGTCAGCATCCTGCATCTCCCAAAGCCACATGGTTGGTTCAAAGATGGGAATGTAAGCAAAAAAACAAAAACCAAAAAACAAAAAAGCAGTGAAAAGCAGTTAGAACACTTCCCAAGATGTCCAGTCAAGAAACTCGTGCTGTGCATGGGGATTTGAAGCTGAGGCTGTGTGCCTGAGGCTGAAGGTGGCATCCAGTGGTCCTGGGGATCCAAGAGTCCAGAGAGGAAGGGCACAAGGTCCTGATGACATCTTTGGAGCCCTTGGGACCAGACTTTTCAGTGATAGATGTTGCTAAGTGTCTTTTTTATTTAAGCTACGGTGGGCAGGATTTCTGTCATTTGCAACTGAAAAGGTATAATATATAATTGGAATGAAAGCTGGGATGACCAACAATAAGTATCAGTTTCTGGCTATGTTTTCCAAAGGAAGGCTCTGTCCCATATGCTCTGCTTTCTACTGTACTAAACTTCCCCTCAGCATAGGACCAAAGCTGAGAACCCATTTTCCCTACCAGTGAAACTGCTCATGGGAATGTTAACAGTGGCCTTTCCTAGTCTAGTTGGCCAGGCCTCAAAGTTCTTCAAGAATTCTTTACTTGAGATGGACTGGCCTTCATGATGGAGGGATTCAGATGGACTGGTCTGAAGATCTCTGATTATCCAAGAAGGTTGCCAACAAGGTGTGTGGTTATGGTTCCTACCTGGCCTGCATTCCCTGCCACACTGTACGTAAAACATCAACCCAGCCAACCGGTCTGATGGACATGCCTTGTACCTTTCATGCTTCTATGTTTCTGCTCTTGCTCTTCACCCTACCTAGAATACCTTCCCTTCCGACTTCTCAGTACCAATTCCCTGACTGTTCAAGTCTGGTGCAGATACTGTTGGTGGCCAAGCCATCCACCGTATTTCTTCTCTTCCTTGCTGGCCAAGTCCCAGCTATGATTTGGTGTCTGTAACTCTTCCTGAGTTTGAGCTCATTATATAACCACATTACTCTAGCCAGTGATGTCTTAGGAAAAGACATGGGACCCAGAGCTCTCCAGTGAGGTGTAAGGGTGAGTCTACCAGCAAGACTTTTGACAGGAGCTGTTAGACCCTTTCATGTCCCTAGGTTTAGATGTGCAAAACCTTGATTCCCGGGGTTGCCAACATGAGGAGGAGCTGATGTGCTGAGACTGGTAGAAGGAAATGAGAGGTGTGGGTTCCGACACACTTCTTGAGGCAACCTTTGGACTGCTTAGTTTCCATCCTTATTGATATGTGAGTTATTAATAATTTCCTATGTGGTTTAAGCCATCCTGAGTTGGTTTTCCTGTTATGTGCAGCCAGTGACTCCCTAACACAAAAGCTTAGTTCAGAATCCTTCCCCCTTGGAACTTCACCTGATTATACCAGTCCCAGAGGACAGCCTCTTCCCAACACTGCCCTCCACAAAGCACAGCCCCTGAATTTTCTGTCAATGACAGCACAATGGAACGGTTTTCATCCTAGGGGTGGATTTCTGAAGCACAGTGCTGAGGAGATGTTGAGGTCCCACTTGGGCTCAGCAGGAAAGAACGATATGGCAGAGTCTGTCATTAACTTAGGAGGCACATCCAGCTTCAAGAATCCAAACCGAATTGCTGACTGTGCCGCCCAAACCTGCTCATCCCTGATTCTTCCAATCTCAGTGAACATCCTCTTCATTACTAGTGACTCAGGCCAAACACCTTGGATTCACCTTGATTCCTCTCTCTTATACCCACGCTCAATATGAAAGGAAATCTAGCTGGCTTCACCTTCAAAACATATTCAGAGCCTGACTGCTTCACCACTAATTCACCATTGCTCGGGTCAAGCCACCAAAGTCTCTCTCCTGAATAACGTCAGCTCCCTGCCTCCACTCCTTGTCCCTGTGCAGTTCTCCATAGTGCAGTTGGTACTTCCCACATTCCCCTGTCACACTCAGAATGAGAGCGCCTTGGGCCTGGCCCCACCTCCCTCCTGCTCCTTCTCTTGACCTCACACTTCCCCAGCCCATCCCTACTGTCACACAGGCCTCTGTCTGTTTTTGAAACATAAAAAAACCTCCTACCTAATGTTCCTATGCTTGGAACATTCTTCCTTTACCCTTTCTTACTTCCTTTTACTCTCTGCTTACATTTTTTTTCTTTTTTTTCTTTTTTTTGAGATGGGGTCTCAACTATGTTGTCCAGGCTGGCTCTGAAGTAATGTTTTAGTGATCTTCCTGTCTCAGCCTCCTGAATGGTTGGGATTATAGATATGTGCCACCACACCTCACCTTTTCAGATCTCTATTTAAATATTACTTAAAAAGGATGTTCCAGACCACTGTCACAAAACACCAACCCCCTCTAGCCCCTGCATGGGAGCTTCTTCATAGTCTAGCTGCCTCTGACATACTACTTTTCTATTTCCTTGATATCTGCCTCTCCATTTTGAAAGGTGGAGTTCTGTCTTATTCATCACCACCACTCATGGACCAGTCCAGCTCCAGGCACAGGGCAGGTACCTAGTAACTATTCATTCAATGGACAAACTTTTTATATCTCTTGCCATTCTCAGCACAGGGCTTGTACGCCGTAGGTGCTTACAAAGGTTATCTATTAGACTTGCTGTTTATAATTGGATAACATCAGTGTTTTGATTTCATTCCTGGCAGAAAGGAAAGGTTTTTGATGAGTATGAACAAGGATTGGAAGGTGGCACAGAAAACTAGAAATGATAGCTAAAGGCAGTGGAAATTTCTGCATATTAATTTATCTAAATGTTGTTATGACAGTACAAAGAAATGGCATAAATATGTCTTGCTATAGAAAACTGCTTCAAAGAATTGTGCATTTTTTCCCCAGTGTTGTTTAAAGTAAGGCAGTTCAAGCAGTTTTGTTAAGGGTGCTGACAACTGAGACTGGGCAGATAAAATCTCCCTCAGAACTCCTCATCCCCAAAGAGACCTATAGGGAGATTTCCAACCTTTTAAAATGACTTTTGGAGAGCTGAGACCCTCAACCTGTAGGTATGAAAATGTACATTTAATATCAAAATTGATTTGTCTTTACATACCTAATCTTCAACTCCAAATATCATCATGTGTTTTGTTTTTTTGTACTGAGGATTGAACTCAGGGGAATAACTATACCTCTGAGCTATACTCCCAGCCCCATTTTATTTTTATTTTTGAAACTACTTGCTGAGACTGTCCTCAAACTTGCGATCTTCCTGTCTCAGCCTCCCAAGTACTGAGATTACAAGCGTGCACCACCATGCCTGGCTAGGTGGGGGTTATTTAAAAGAAATGATACACATCAAACAACTTTCTGCCTTAGAAAGCACTGGGTTCAAATCTCTGTCTTGGGCAGAATGTTCTCAAATATTCATTCATCTAGCCAGTATTTATTAAGCAGCAATCATATTCCTGCCCAAGAAGCCCCTATCTTCTAGGGAGACGGAAAGGTCTCTATTTTACAGGATTAGAGACAAAGATGTGAGTTGGGCTTTGAAGGACTACTCAATCCATTCTAATCCTCTTATTTATTGAGCATCTATTGTGCACAAGATACTCTACTAGGCTCTACAAATTCACAGATGTGGGGTGGACTATAAGGTGATTATCCAGTATGGGAGAGAAGATCTGAAAAAAAAAAGAAACCTAATAAAGGTAGCAAAATGTCAGCTATGCCACAAGAGAACAGAAAAACGATCCATGTTTTAAAGGGGCTCAGAGGAGGAGGAAACACAGCTGATTGGAGAAATCAGCTCCAGGAAACCATGACACTTTGCGGCCTAGCAGGAAAGGTGGGTGTGACAGGCAGAGATGTGGGACATGTGGGTGGGGTTATTCCAGGTAAAGGAAACTGCACCCCAGGCAGGGAGACAGCGGAGTGCAGGGTATAGGTATGCCCGGGGTGGCCAGCCCATGGTGTGCTCTGCTGACAGGCCATGCCAAGTGTGTGTGTGTGTGGGGGGGACAGCAACTGAGAGGAGCTGAGCTTGGTGAAGATCACCCCTGCAGACGTGTGGGGAAGAGGCTATTACTCTGGGGAAGGGTCACATAGAGTACTTAACTGGACAAATTGCATATTTGATTCTTCATGCCTTATATTGATATTATATATTCTTTTATAGGTATAAAATATTATATAATAATAAGTCCTACTTGATCAGCTCATTTAGTCAACACATATAAACGAAACTTTTGCTCTTTAAAAAATCTTTTGGAAGAGAACTCGAGGAGAGACTGCTCTGGGGAAAGGGTTGTAGGGAAGGAAGCAGGGCAGGCAGGAGAGAAAAAACAGCAGCACACTGCCAATAACAAGACTGTTGGCTGGGTGGGGTGTGAGGGAGAACATGGAAGCAGAGAATAAGGTTTGCAGCAGGTACTGGAGGAACAGTGGTGCTGTGAGCTTTTCCCTAAGGGAAATCCTGGGCAGAGAAGGACTTGTGGTTTAAGTACACACTGGCTCCCTCTCTTTCTTAGCCCTCAGGTTGGAAGTCTATTTCAGCTGCACTTAGCCACGAGACAATGAACTTGATCATCTAACATCCAGAAGAACCCTCCAGGCATGGGCAATGGCAGGGACGGGGTGTCTGTGACAGGATCACAGGATCCCTGTCTGTGTACAGGGCTGTAATATCAAATGGCCTGGGCATATTACCACCAACACAGACATTTCAGAGAAGAGCTTTTCTCACTGACACCTTTGTGATTATAGCTGGTAGGTATAAGTGGGGGGTTTCTATAACATGACCTTTGAAGAAAGCTTAACAACAGTTCCAGGAGGACCTGAGCCTGGCAAGCCCTGAGTAGGAGGATGGAAGGGAGGATGTGGGTGTTAGGGCTGTTTCTGATGTCACCTCAACGAATGCACTGCAGAGTCAACCATGTTCTCCCATCGGGAAGCAGATCGGCATGTGTCCTAAAGTAGTAACCGCAGCAGCAGGCAGGCTGCAGGAAAGAAGGCTGACCCAGGGTGTGGAGAGACCTAACTTCTCTCCCTGACATCCAGGGACCCTGCAGAGATTTCAGCTGGGAGGAAGTAGAGTGGTCACTCAGGAATGGGTTCCCTTTACCTCCTTGCTGGGAGGAGTTATCGGAGCAGCAGCAATAGTCATTCTAGGCTTATGCATTCTACCACTCATTGTACGCCTTGTGATCAATGCCTCTGTTAGTATACGAGCAGATTTACATGGAATAAAAATGCAAGCACTGCCTCGCACAGGGCCTGGTAGTCAATGACAGGTTCGATTTTCTCAGGGCAATATTAACCTAAGACAGGGCTCGTTGAATGACTCATCAAGACCCCATGATGGGTAAGATTATGCACCTGGTAGGAAATGACCTAAGACAGGCACAGTCCTTCGTGCATTTTAAAATAAAAACAGGGAAACTGTGTGAGCCCAGCTGGGCCCTTTCCCTCCTGGCAGTTGCTATCTGCATATATGAGTAATTATACTGATTATTCTGCTATGGCTACTTTGGCATCTTGAAATCTGGTGATTGCTCCTAGGATGTGTAGATGAAAGACCTTCCTACTTCTTAAAAAAGTAAATATATGACTCTAAAGGTTTATGGTTTTATGACTCTAGAAAGTTTGCTTGACTAGGCTATGTTAAGAATATGGGCTATACGTGGAAAACGAAGAAGTGGTGCTAATTGTGCTCTGACAATGATTGATATGTCGTAAATGTATACATAACCTTGTTGTACTCAAGAAACGTATAAAAAATCTGTGCTGAATAATAAAAATTAAAAAAAAAACAATTGAAAAAAAAAAAAAAAAAAAGGAATGGGTTCCCGGCTCTGCACTTGGTAAATCCGAGTTTGAATCCTTGTGCCCCTGATCACATCACATCCAATTTAAATTATGAGTCCCTCTAAAGTGCCTGCATTTTTCTCTTCTTGCACTTCTCACAATTTATGATAAGATTGTTACAAGCCCAGGTTCTAGATTTGGAGCTGTGACTATCTTAACTGCTATGTTTTTTGTTCTCAGTAGGCCATGTTTTGACATAGAAGGCACAGCATATCAGTTCCCAAATCGCACTGATTCCTTGGAGGCCAGCTCAAATGCCATGTCCTCCAGAAAACTTTCCTTGGCCTCCAGCACCACTCAGTAATCGCTTTTTCTATTCAAGTGCCCCTGCCTTCCATCTGGCCCAAGCATTGTCTGCCTTTGCATGAGGGTTTGGGGTATATCTATCTACAAAACAGTTCCCTTCTTAGCTACACTCCTTAGTTCCTTCTGGGGCAGGTACACTTCCACATCAACTTCTTTCATACTCTCTTATGTTTGTACATTAATGAGTTAGTGAGCAAGATTTTCTGACTGTCCTAGGGCACAGCACCCTTTAACTGGCTAGGGCTGTGAACCTTTCTACAGAAGACCTGAACATCACTCTGTCAAGCTGAGTCAAATGAATATCAAGGCTGTGATTCCAAGACAAATCCATATAGAGCGAATTTAGCAGTTGCAGTCGAAGCAGCACTCACCCACAGAGATATAAGACCATGATAATCAGCTCAGCCATAACCACCCACCAGAGGCCTCATCTCCCTGGACCACCAGTGGGAGATGAGACATCTTTTATGTATGTATGTATGTATGTATGTATTTATTTATTTATTTATTTATTTATTTATTTATTTATTTGTGGTACTGGGGATTGAACCCAGGGGCATTCTACCTCCGAGCTATACCCACAGCCCTATTTTTTATTCTTTATTTTGAAACCGGGTCTCAGGGTCTCACTAAGTTGCGGATGAGACATCTTTTAAACAAACCAAGTGTTCCTTGGTTTATAAAGTAAATAAATGTTGTTTTGGGTCTTTTTCCTGGCTCACTTGTCCTAAGAATCTAGTGTAGACTGATTCTAAAGGCAACATTTTATTTAATAAAAAACATTTTAGTAAAACACTATTTTTTTTTGGTACATTGTAATCATACATCTTTGTGAAGTACAAGCTGGAAGAGGCATCATGCATACATCTCTCATTTAACTCTTCCCCAATTACTGCCCCAGTCCCTCCCCCCTCCCTCCCTCTCATGTTCAGTTTAGTGATTGACTTTGATATGTTTGTGAATGTGTATCATGTGCATTATGGTGCCCCCCCTCACCATCACCTTCAGTTAAGTCACCTTCTTTGCTTATTTAAGGTTTTACAAATGGCCAGTAAATGTATAAAGAAATGTTCAACACCATTAGCAATCAGAAAGATGCAAATCAAAACTACCCTGAGATTTCACCTAACTCCAATTAGAATGGCAATAACGAAAAACACAAACAACAACAAATGCTAGCAAGGGTATGGAGAAGTGGGAATCCTAATACATTGTTGGTGGGATTGCAGATTAGTGCAACCACTTTGGAAAACAGTATGGAGGACCCTCAGACAAATAGGAATGAACCTACCATATGAGCTAGCAATACCACTTCTGGGTATCTACCCAAAAGAATGGAAACCAAACTATCAGACCGACACATGTGTATCTATGTTTATAGCTGCACAATTCACAAACGGAACCAGCCAAGATGTCCATCAACAGATGAATGGATTACAAAACTATGGGATTTGTACACAATGGAATTTTACTCAGTCATAAGGAAGAACAAAATCATGTCATTTGCAGGGAAATGGATGGAACTGGAAAACATTATGTTAAGTAAGATTAGTTAGTCACAAAAAGTAAAAAATCAGATGTTCTCCCTAATATGTGGAAGCTAGGGAGAAAGTGGGTCATAAGAGGGGCTCTAGATGAAGAAGGAGTAAAACACTTTTTGAAAATTAATGTTGTGTTGAAATAAACAACAGTGTGGTAGACCTGTGGGGCTATTAGCATAGCTCTCCCCTGATCATTCCCAAGCTCACTTATTTCTGGACCTAGCCTTCTGCCTACAGAAAAAGAAGTGGCAATGGCTCTGAGCACTGTGGGCCCTGTCCATCTTCCTGATGGCATGGTGCTCATCTGGCCTGGCTGTGGCCAGCCCACTCATCCACTGCCCACTGTGGCTTGGGCCTGCCATGGGAAACTCCTGGGTCATGAGAAAAGGCCTCTTTAGCTCAGACCTGAGTGACCACAGGAAATCAGGTAGTCCAAGGGAGGGCAAGTCCCATGGAGTCAAGTGACCTTGGAGAATCTCAGTCTGCCAAAGCAGTGGAAGCCCCCAGACCCAAAATTGGCCTTCTTCATCCAGTAGCCCCAGACACAGGCTGTTAAAAGACTGTTCCAAGCCAGTCATGGTGGCACACGCTTGTAATCCCAATACTTGGGAGGTTGAGACAGGAGGATTGCAGGTTTGCAGCCAGCCTCTGCAACTTAGTGAGACCCTGTTTCAAAATAAGGAATAAAAAATAGAGCTGAGGATGTAGCTCGGAGATGGAATTGCCCTGGGTTCAATCCTCAGTACCACAAAAAAAAAAAAAAAAAAAAAAAGACTGAAGACTGCTCCATCATACAGTGCTTCTCATACGATGAGGGATCCAATTTCTTTTACTTGTTGTGCAGAGCCAGAAATGTAACTGCTAATCAGAGCTTCTCATCAGCCTGAGGTTGCCAGGGTTACCGCTCTGGTTGGGTGTAATTCCAGCCAACAGCAAAGATGCTCCATAGCCTCATTAGCTTGTGAGGCCAGATCACAGATAGGACACCAGCTAAATTTTTTTCTTTTAATGTTAAGGGCTGTCCACAGATCAACGGTACTACTTTCAAGAACCCCAGTATGGAGCCTTTTGCATCTAACCTAAGACATGGTTTAAAAGATGAGGACACTGAGGCCCAGGAATGCTGAGCTTTAGTAACTAAAGTTAGAGTTAGATCAGTAAATCAGTGTAGGTGGCCACACACACAATGTGGCTCAGTCTTCTTTCCCTTTTATCTGCATGCATTCCAGTAGATTCTAGCTCCCCAGGTTCAGGGGACGTGTCCTTAACCTGTGGTATAGCACAGAGGTTGGCTAAGAGTGAGGTCTGGAATCAGACTGCTGTTCTGCCTGCACTGTGTCCTAGCTGCATCACTGCTCCTCATCCTTATGTGCTGAAAGGGGACAATAATAGTATCTTGGAGCTGGGCATGGTGGCACATGCTTATAATTCCAGCACTTGGGAGCCAGAGACAAGAGGTCCACAGGTTCAAGGCAAGTCTCAGCAACTTAGTGAGACTTTTAGTAACCTAGAAAGACTGTGTTTCAAAACAAAAAATAAAATAAAATAGAGCTGGGGCTGTAGCTTGGGGGTAGAATGCCCCTGGGTTCAATCTTCAGTATACACACACAAAAAAAGGATCTTGGGCTAACCAGCCTCAGTTTCTTTAGATGCAAAATGGTTCTACCTCATTGAGCAATTTGTGAAAATAAGATGATTTAATGCCTGATACTCATAAGTGTTTTAATAGTTTTACTGAGATATAATCCACATACCATATAATTCATCTACTTAAAGTACTGAATTTAAAGCCAAGCATGGTAGTGTATGCTGTAATCCCAGTACTTGGGAGGCTGAGACAGGAGGATCAAATTCAAGAACAGCTTCAGCAAGTAGTGAGACTCTCATCAACCTAGTGAGACCCTGTTTCAAAATAAAAATAAAATAGAACTAGAGGTATAGCACAGAGGCTGAATGCCCTGGGTTCAATACCCAATTACACACACACACACACACACACACATACACACACACACACTATATATATATATATGAAGAGAGAGAGAGAGAGAGAGAGAGGGAGGTACTGGAGATTGATTGATTCTACCTCTGAAATACCTCCAGCCCTATTTTTAATTCTTTATTTTGAAACAGGGTTTCACTAAGTTGTGGAGGGCCTCACTAAGTTTAGATTCCTTTTGAGTTAATTTCTGTATATGGTGTGAAGTGGGGGTCCAATTTCATTCTTTTACTTGTGGGTTTCCAGTTGTCCCAGCACCATGGAGGAAAAGATTATGCTTTCCTTATTAAATGATCATCGTGATTACAGGTATAAGGTTGTATTTTTGGATTCTCAATTCTATCCCACTGCTGTATGTCTATCTTTGTGCCAGTACCAGTACCACACACAGTCTTGATTGCCATTGCTTTATTATATATTTTGATTTTTTAAAATTTATTTATTGTTAATTGGTACATTGTAATCATACATCTTTGTTAGGTACAAGCTGGTAAAGGTAAAGGCGTACATGTACACATTTCTCATTTAACCCTTCCCCAATTCCCACCCCACTTCCTCCTCCTCCTCCCTCTTTCTCAAGTTCAGGTTAGTGATTGACTTTTTTTTTTTTTTTGCGGTACTGGGGATTGAACTCAGGGACATTCTACCTCCGAGCTATACCCCCAGCCCTATTTTTTATTCTTTATTTTGAAACTGAGTCTAAGTTGCAGAGTGCCTCACTAGGTAGCTGAGGCTGGCCGCAAACCCGGATCCTCCTGTCTCAGCCTCCCGAATGCTGGGATTACAAGCGTGCACCACCACACCCGGCTTGATTGACTTATTATATATTTTGAAATTTGGAGGTTCAAGTTCTACTTTGTTCTCCTTTTTCAGGATTGTTTTCACTATTCTGGATCCCTTGAATCAGCTTGTCAATTTCTACATAGGAGACATCTGGATTTGTGAAAGGGATCATTTTGAATCTGTAGGTCATTAGTGGTTCTCAATAAATATTAACTTTTTTTCATCTTCTTCCTTCTCTTTTTATTCTTATTACAACCACTATTACTATTACCTTTTAACATTGTGAGCAGTAATAACAAGACTCATGCAAAGTGCCAGCATGTAATAGAGTTAAATACATGTTTGTTATCAGTGTTTTTGCTTCTACTGCTGTGTCCCAGAAGTGGTCCTGGGCTGGCAAGGGAGATAGTGTTCTCTAACTCTGGCAGTGGCGAGACAGGAATACAGCCCATTTCCAGGTCATGGTACAGAAAACTCCCAGGTCCAGAGCTTTCCCTCTTTTTAATCATGGCCTCCCTTTGAGGCTCTAGCCAGCATTTCTGCTAGCAGACAGCACCCCATCTGCTCATGCTCAGCTCTCAGAGGCCTGTAACTGGGAACTCATGAGTAGTATAAATACACACATAATCAAAACACCCTCTCAGCTGCCTTGGCAAGAAGTGACACTGGGCTACAGGGCAAGGAAAGAAACACGTCTGGTTCAGAATTTTTCTTTTTTTTTTTTTTTTTTTTTTTTTTTGCGGTACTGGGGATTGAACTCAGGGGCATTCTACCTCCGAGCTACACTCCCAGCCCTATTTTTTATTCTTTATTTTGAAACCGAGTCTCACTAAGTTGCGGAGTGCCTCACTAGTTAGCTGAGGCTGGCCGCGAACCCGGATCCTCCGGTCTCAGCCTCCCGAATGCTGGGATTACAAGCGTGCGCCACCACGCCCGGCTCAGTTCAGAATTTTTCAAACTTCACTCAGGGACCACCCTCATGATTTTTGGCCATGTACTACCATATTTAATATGCTTGAAAGTTTAACTTAATTCTATATACTGGAAAAAAATGTATCATTTTATGATATTGGGGATTGAATCTAGGGACATTCTAACTATGAGCTACATCCTCCGCCATTTTTATTTTTTATTTTGAGAGAGGGTCTCACTAAGTTGTTGAGGGCCTTGCTAAATTGCTGAGGCTGTCCTTGAACTTGCTATCCTCCTGTCTCAGTCTCCCAAGTGCTGGATTACAGGTGTGCCTCACTATGCCCGACTCTATCTTACTATTTTAAAAAGAAAATTTATATCACTGTCTTCAAGTAGAAAATCAGTGTCATATGCTTTGAATAGGAGACAACCATGAAGGCAAACACAATTGAAGCAAAACCATACAATAAAAGGCTTTGTTAATAATGACCAGCAGGCTGCAGAGGGATGTCAAGACATTCTAACCCCCAATTAAGTTTCTCTCCTCTGATCTCCTGATCAGAAGGACTGGACAAGAACAGGAGAGGGGCTCACTTCCCTGCCTTAGTGAGTGATGTGCCATATATAGTCATGCTTGCAACAGCAGTGCTACACCTGCGGCTGAGGAAG
This sequence comes from Graphiurus murinus, assembly GCA_004027655.1. Taxonomy (NCBI): domain Eukaryota; kingdom Metazoa; phylum Chordata; class Mammalia; order Rodentia; family Gliridae; genus Graphiurus; species Graphiurus murinus. The sequence goes on from PVLC010004176.1 coordinate 56,859, forward strand.
GGCCTTGAGAAGTGATGCTTCACCCCCACCCCGGCCTTGCTGCTCTTTCACGTTAGCCTTTCTTGGACAGTGGTAAGAATCGAAACACTGGCTCCTGGTAGTGCTGCCCACCCATAGTGCCAACTCGTAGGAGCAACATCATAGCCCCGTGGGGTCTGTAGAAAAGTCTCGTGTGGTCCACTTGGTTACAGCACCAGGACTGCTTGGTTCTTGAGGTCTGCCCATACTCTATGACGCACAGGCAGACATGGGCCACCAAGCACACAGAGGTCCAGAGTATGGAGCCCTACAGAGAGCTGGATGGTTCCAATGCCATCTCCTCCAAGAGGTGTTCTTCCCCTGAGGCCCCTGGCCTGGGCTGTCACTCCTTGGCATCTACCTGCCTTCTCCTTCTGCACAGGCGTGAACTTCAAACCAGAGCCCGTGGAGAACTTGTCTTGTTAGTTTTCTTATTATCCTCCCCACACCTAGTCTCATAGGGGTGACCCTGCACCAGAACAGCCTGGCCTTTTTCATAGCTTACAACCAGGAACAGTCCTAAACCTGGTGAGGAAGAGAAATGACAATTTAAGACCAACCAACTGAACCAAGGTCAAGTCACAGAGTTCTTCTGAGGATCTTGTGGAAGCATATCACGGAAGAATTGGCAAAGGTCAACAGTAAAAGGAAAAATTTTAATTTTGATATAAGGTTTGGATAAAAGTTAACATAAGAAATGCCATCACACTGACATGCTCATACATCTTGGTGCCCGCCACCCCACAAAGCATTAAACAGGACCAGATGGGACAAGGAGCAAGTCATTTTAGGGAAGCAGTTGAAAACTGATATCCACTGGGGTATGGAGTTAGTGGTGTTCACATGTGGAGGCAAAGTGCCAGCAGGAGTGCCCGACGACTGTCTGCTAAGTTGAATCTGGAAAAGCAGAGGCGGCAAAGCATTTTCCACAGGGGACGGTGGGACAAGCATGGCCAGGGCGTGGCACCCACCCAAGCCTGCCTCTTATTACCCTGTACACACTAAGCTGACCAATGAGAAGACATTTGATGGAGGTGGCTTCTAGATGGATTTGAGGAGGAGTCGCCATCTCCAATGTAAAATGACATCGGGGCTGGCTGCCCCCCCCAAAGAATCCCAGGTATGTTATGTGAAGCTTCTTGCCACTTCTTCACTTTCCAGAGCACCCACCCATTCATCTTCTGCCACCCAGGGGACAAGTGCAAGTTTTTCTTCTGACTCCAAAGCTTGACAGGCGAGCATCTTTGTAGAGATGGAAATCGTTTTTTGAAGGGCTTAAGGACAGTTGCAGAGATTCACCAACTCAACCTTTTCCTCCATCCCAAGGCACTGCCTCAGCCTCTGCTCCAGTTCCCTACCATAAGAGGCACTGCACACTATTTGTTTCTATCTTTTAGAGAATAAATGGCAATTCTATTATCCACCTTGGTAAAGAGACCTATGACTGAAGGTTTCAGTGATAACATAGACATTACTGTATGATGTTTATAAGATTCCAGATTCTGGATTACACTCAGCAGTTGCCACATTTGCCAATCTGCTTGAGATATAAAATTCTTAGCTTTTCCCCCAGAATAACCACCATTCAGCAATTATCTCTAGAACGCATAGCTGAAATGATTCTTGATTAAAACCGAAAGAATGTGATGCCCCAGCACCTCTAGGAGTAGGATTCTAAAGGGAACAGACACTCCTACCTTGTGGTGCCTTGCCAGTCCCCCTGGGCTCAGCAGCTGGGGGCCAGGCCTGCCCAAGGCAACCCTAGAGCCCTCTCTGTCCCTGTAGAGTGTTTACCAGTTACAGGAAACCTAGACTGGGGAATAGAACCCTGACCTGGATGCATTTTATTAAAGCATCTAATTATTGAAAAGGAGTTCTACTAAAATATAATCATTTTTCTCTGTTGAGACAGCCTGCTCAATGCTTCTGAGTAGCATCAAGGAAATTCCCCATAGCTTCCATGGTGCCAAAGCTGGCAGTGCATTTTACAGAGCTAGCCCCTCCTTGGCACTACATTTGTTGATTGGGTAAATTCCTAATTAAAGCTCAAACAAGAAGGGTCTGTCTCAGGCAGAGTGTCTGGGATAAGCCAGCACAAAACTTTCAAGTGTCCAAATGTGTGTGTGTAATGCAGTGGTCGTGTGTTAAAGGCTTGTTCCCCAGCCAGTGGCACTATTAGGTAATAGAATCTTTAAGAGGTGGGGCCTAGTGGTCAGTCTTCTGGTCACTGGAAGTGTATCACTGAAGGGGATGTTGGAACCCCAGCCCCTTCTTCCCCCGACTCCAGCCCCCTCTACCACATGCTTTGGTCACGATGTACTGCCTTACCACAAGTCCATAAATAAATAGGGCCAATAAACCATGGACCGAAACCTCAAAAACCATGAGCCAAAATAAATCTTTCCTCTTTTTAAGTTATCTCAGGTATTTTGTTACAGTAATGGAAAGCTAAACTAACACAGGTTGTTTTTATTTTCTTTCATTTTAAGGTCTGCATATCTAAGTTATCTATTATAAATAAGCATTAACATGTAACAAAAATATGACTTATAATTGTGTGTGTGGGACAGACATGCTATGCCTATAAGTCTGAGTCTATTACTGTCCTGAATGTCCCAATGTGGAAACAGACCAAGAGTAGAAGCAGACGGGTGAAACAATGGCTCCCTGAGCTTGTTTTCCAAAAGATGAAACTTTTCAGAAAAATCCTGCAGTTATGTTAGAATTACTAACATGAAAAAAGAATGTCCATGGGATGGGAAGATAAGCTTCTGAGACTGTGGCATTGTGACCATGTGCTTGCTCCAATCTGGTCTCAGCCCTGAGGTGTTAGAAGTTGCTAAGCCTCTATGGGCTAGGCTAGACTGCAACCAAGGAATCTGTGTATCTCTGGCCTTCGAGGAAGTATGCACCTTTCTAGATTAAGAGGGAAGAGAAAGGACTGCCAATGTGTATCTGAACCTTGCTCAAACCTCAGGCCCTCTTGGTATCTCACAGGCTGTCAGATGTTAGGAGAGGCTGACCCTCTTAGATTCACACATCTTGGGGCGGGGTATCAGAAGGATTCAACAAGTCTGCCCCCCCAAAAAAGTGGTTCCAGGAATGGGTGTGTGTGCATGTGATGGGATCCACGACTGAGACCCTCTGTCAAATGAGCTTCCACCCAGGTATCTCCTTTCACCCTTAGAAGCTACAGCAAAATGTATGAATGATGCTTCTGGTCCAAAACTTTGGGAGAGATGAGAAAGAAGGTTATACTGTAGTCAGTTATGGATTAGCAGATGAGACTGTACAAGTGGTGCCTCAGGTACCTAGATATCAACTTGGCTTTTTTTTTTTTCCCATTGCCAGCTGGCCTTGAAATGTGCAGCTGCTAAATAAACAAAAAAGGATTCACGTTTTAATTTAGAGGACTTTGTGCTTCATAATGTGTCCATTTTTTTTTTTCCTGGAGCCAGAGTGTTTGTTATTTCTTTGCAATTTCAGAAGTTATGAAATGATTCATGGTTTTTGTTGGAGCTGAAGTCAACCAAAACCATTCATAATTGTGAACAATCTCTGTTATTGTTAGAGGGAAAACGCCAAGGCATCTGTGCTTCCCAAAAACACATGGGGGGAGAATTCCAGTTTGGAAATGGAACGGCTGTTCCTCCCCCTAGAGCTAAATTTAAACAGATTGATTTCCAGGGAGATGGCTGTGTTCTTCTGGTTGGAGCGGTGGGGTGGCCACCAGAATGCATGGTCTCTCCTGTCTCCCAAGCAGGCATTCACATGTTAACACTCTATATGTGGGTAATGACCTTTTAAATGCCTGTCTCCCCTGGAGGAGGGTAGGCTTGTGAAGAGAGAACCACACCTGTCTTATTTATGCCGATATGCAGCTCCATATACTAGCTGCTTAGTAAATACCTGTTGCATGGCTGCATGAACTCCAGTCGCTAATATCATTACTCCTCAGTTCTTTGATTCTTCCTAGTTTTTGTACCTTTTTTCCCTTTTCTTTTTTCAGTGCTAGGGATTGAATTGGCTTTGAGCCTATTATACAAGCACTCTACTACTGAGTAGACCCCTAGACCCTGTACCATATTAATTTGCACTGATTGATAACATATACAACCATAAGAAAGACTGACCTAAAAATAATGTTTATAGTAAATATTTGAGTAATGATGTGCCAAGCAACATGCAAGTACTTTATGTATAGCAGTCTACTTAATCTTGACAAGAATTTTATGAATTAAGTTCTATTATTGCTCCCATATTATGGATGAGGTAACTGAGCCATAGGTAAATTAAATGAGTGTGTCCAAGATCACCAAGTACATGGTGGAACTAGATACAGATACAAAATGTACAACCCTGTACCTTCCAGAAACAATGCTACCTTTCTGACTGCTTATTTTTAGAATATAGTCAGGATCTGAAAATAGTTAATGGTGGTTGGACTGCATTCTCTACATGTGAGTCTGACTTTGCGAAACATCAAGTCATTCAAAGCCATAAGTATTTGATGATTACAGAGGATTGAGTTGGGAGACAAAGCTGCTGGTGTCACTACAATGCCATCAGGCCGATTTGCCCAGTGAGTCATGGACCAGCTTGGAAAGGCCATGCCAGGAGAGAAGCAACAAGGTACAGTGGACCAGAACATTGGATTAGGAGCAAGGAGATCTGCTTGCAGGATGACCAAAGACTGGTATGTCAGACCTCTGCCTTTGGCCAACATAAACTGGGGATGGCCTCGGACGGTGTGGTCTATACCTATTTGGAAATCATACCTAGAAATTTCTAAAGTAAGTCAGGCACCTCTAAATTCCATTTCTTTTTTTCCAATCTACCTCTGAAGGTTAATTCTATGGCTTCAATCTGAATGTTTGTCCCTTACTCTACCGTGTGTGTGTGTGTGTGTGTGTGTGTGTGTGTGTGTGTGTGAGAGAGAGAGAGAGAGAGAGAGAGAGAGAGAGAGAGAGAGAAAGAGAAAGAGAGAGAGAGAAAAGCTTTCTTTCTTTCCCAACATATCCTATTTTGAAAATTCTACCTTGAAAGCCATGCCTAAAGTTTGATTGAACAATTGAAACTATAGCCAGAATTGTCTGCATCATTCATTTCTTCTCCCCAAAGTAGACTAATGTGGATTACCCAGCAAAGATCAATCAATTTACCAGCTTCAAGAAAGATCTGGGAAGCAGTGATGGGAGAGCATTGTCTCCCCTTGAGACTATTAGGAATGACTGCCTGGTCTCAGGAAGAGACCTGGGATGAGGAGGCCTTACCTCTGGACTGCTGGGACTGATGCCCAGCTTTCCCATGTCAAAATGGGCTGTAACTCAGAGTCACCATCTCAGGTGAAAACACAGAAGTCTCAATTCCTCTTTGTGATGACTTCAAATAATAAAGACCCAAGTTGCTTGTTTGTCTGTCTATTTATTTGTGCGGTACTGGGGATTGAACCCAGAGGCATTCTACCTCTGAGCTATACCCCTAGCCCTTTAATTTTTCTTTTGTTTTGCTGTTGTTGTTGTTGTTTAGAAACAAGGTCTTACTAGTTTGAGATTCTTGCTAAGTATTCTTGAATACAATCCCCCTGTCTTAGTCTAAGTACTGGGCTTACAGGCAAGCACCACCATGCCCAGCTAAGACCCAAATTATTTATGTAAAAATGCCTTTTCTTTTTACCAACTTCCTCTACTCTAATTTCCTTTCTGTTTTATAGAGCCATGCAGTCATGTAAGTTACATGAATAAAATAAATATCTCCTGACAGAATCACTGTACATTCATCTTAATTCAGCAGGCAAAGGACTGTCTGTAAGGCTGGGTTACTTTCTTGGTCCCAGGACAAAGCTGGTAATACTAGCAGAGTAGGAAAAGGAGGCTGAGGCTGCAGCCCATACAGCAGGACAGATGGTCCAGGGAGGCCTAAGGGGGGCGGGATATACTCCATCAAAGTTCCCCGGGAAATGGAAAGTTCCTGTTCAGCAAGCTTCCCTTCTTCCCTTGCTCCCTCGAGTCTTTTTCTTTCTTTCTTTCTTTCTTTCTTTCTTTCTTTCTTTCTTTCTTTCTTTCTTTCTTTCTCTCCCCCCCCTTCTCTCTCTCCCTCCCTCCCTCCCTCCCTCCCTCTCTTCCTTTCTTTCTTGCAATAGGGACTGAACCCAGAGAGAGGCATTCTACCTCCCAGCTATATGCCAGCCCTTTTTACTTTTTTAAATTTTTGAAACAGGGTCTCACTAGGTTGCAAATGGTCTCACTAAACTGCTGAGTTTGGCCTCAAACCTGTGATCCTCCTGTCTCAGCCTCTGAAGTACTAGGATTTCAGGCATGCACCACCACACATGGCACAGCAAGCAGTTTCAAAGTGGTGTGTGTTCTAAGAGGGTGCCAAGGAGAGCAGATCAGGCAGGCTCCAGGAGCCAAGGGGAAGTGGTGAATGGGCAAAGACTACACCAGTAGTTACACCTGGACTGCGCCTCATGTCCAGCTGGCCTTCGGTTCCTGTAGCCTGACCTATGTTCTTTGTAGTCTGTGGACATTAGCTTCCTCATCTGTAAATGGACCAGGCTATATGACCTAAGTTCTCATCTTCTCTAAGAGTTTAAATCTACATCAAGTTTTCAGATGATCTAAGTGGAAGGAACCACCTGTGATCAGAGAAAAGTCCTGGAACTTACTGAGGGAACCAAATTCTAGAAGAAATAGCTTGTTTCATCATCATCCCTCAAGGGGGAATGAACTTTATCCCTCGTCCTCCCTTCCAACTGCACCTTGAGAGTTGAATTGTGGCTAGACACTTTTACCTGGTCAAGAATGGGTGTCTTTTTCAGAACTCAGTCCCTCTGGCACCATATTTAAATACCCTGAGGATAAACAACATTTTCATGGAAGGCTGGTATCTGAACATGAACTAGTTCTGTGCAGCTGCACTGCCCACTCCTACATGAAACAGGTTCTCTGACCCAGGCAGATGACCTGGGAGACATAGGTATATCGGTGTCCTCAATTCCAAGGGCCAACATATATTCTTTCAGAGAGGCTTCAGGTTGGAAATGGCCCCCTGCATGCCCAGTGTGGTCCTGGAACAGCAGAGCAGGAGGTGATAGGGAGGGGTTTTTTGAGCCACTCTCCTTTAAGATATCCTATACCACCATAGAGGATTCTCTGAATATGAGAAGCAAACCACTCAAGATTGAGAGAGATGGAGGCTGAAAAACTGAGAAGCTGGGTCAGCTTCAACACCTTCACAGGCTTCACCAGGCTTTCAATGAGATCTCCCTGAAACGGCTCCTAGAACCTTGTGGGGAGAGCCTGAGTGCTGCAGGCCTGGCAGAACCATGTCCAGGCCCCTTTTCCCTCTCAACTTCCTGAACGGCAGCACTCAGCTGAAGGCCTGGAGCTTTTCTGTCAGCCCCCTCCAGAGAGGCTGATATGTCCTCCAACCATGAGTGTCCATGGCCTGTGGACATTCTGGGCTGGAGGGACCAGGCCAGAAGCCAGGTGGTTGCACAAGTTTTTGTTCAGGCCTTAGCCCTTGTCCAGCCTGAGGCAGAGAGAGAGGCTAGCTCTCTTTCAAGTATCACCCCCACCCATCTTTGTCCAGACCAGGAGAGTGGGCACCTAGGGCCATGCACAGTCTTAAAAAATACCTAACTACGGCTCTTTCATGAACATAAACAAGGTGGTGTAGGCATTTGAGTGAACACACTGCTGTGGAGTGGAGGGAAATCAACCTTGCACTTAGCAGCAACAGGCTCCGGTTACTGAAAGCAGAGAGGCTGGGCAAATCAGCGTCCTGTGCCCCAGCAGGGAGGGTCTGCACAGCATCTGGCTGCTTGCTTTGGCCCAGTGCCTTGGTTACATTTCCTCAAGAGAGGTTAAAATCAACACCAGCAGGCCAAGGGTTCACATGCCATTCCGTGGTGCCAACCCACAGAGGAGGGAGTGTGGGGTCTTTGGGGGCCGGGAGCATCAGGGTGGCCAAGGGGCTCCTGGATCCCCTCAGAGAGCCAGGGGGGCACTTGCCCTCCCTTCAGATTAGCCCCACATGCAGCATTTTCCCCACAGTGTTCCAAAGGCAAACAGTTCTCATGCTGGCAACTCACGGCTGGGGCAGACACGGACCTGCAGGTAGGAGCCCAGAATAGAAATCCACGTGGTCCGGAACCTCGAGCCTTGAAATGTTCAGACGATACTGTCACCTTCCAGGAAAACACCTAGCGCTCTGCTTCTGAGTTCCACACATTGACCTGCATCCACTTGGGCTTTGGTTTCTCATTTACACTCAGAGAGGAGAGGGCAGGGCGGAGGAAGCACTTGCCTGGCCCTGTAGAAAGGAGCTTCCCTTTCTCCTGGTACCTGCTCTGCTGTAGTCCAACTCTCAGAAACCTGCCTTGCTCTCCAGACCGGGCACACCCTCCAGTCAATCTTCACTCAGTCTTTACTCAGTCATTCAGCCAGTCTTTATTAACCACCTGCTATGTGCTGTCAGTAAACAAAATGAAAGTGCTGGCTACACAAAGCTCTCTCCAGTGACAATAGTATGGATAAGCAAGTGCCCACAAGTACTGGACACCATTCTAAAGGCTAACCAAGAATTTTGGCAGTCCTCAAACAACCTTCGGCAGGTACTGTGAGCACTCTATTTACAGGTGAGGAAAGAGACATAGCAAGATTAAGTCATATTCCCTGGAGATGGCAGTATTCAAATCCACTTAGCACAATGATACTTGGCCTCTTAAGCTATGTGGACACTACTAATGCCATTTCCTGATGGCAAATTCTTTCTGGCCTGACTTGAAAGCCATTTCTGTAAAGACTGTGTTTTGTTGTACTCATGAAATGGAAAGAGCCTGTAGGCTTTCTTAGGACAATCAATACAGAATTACAAGGCAATAAAGATAGGAGATGTCTTCATGAAGCTGTCTTTCTTTTGTCCTTCTCATTCAAGAAGTAAAAAGTGGGCTGTGGGGCACTTTACCTTCACTCATTTTGTGGAAGCCTGTATGTCATTTTTGTTTTTTTAATATAGTTTACTATTAAATTAAAGAAACATCAGGATTATATACAATAGAAAATTAGTATTAGGCCAGGTGTGGTAGTACATGCCTGTAATCCCTGTGACTTGGGAGGCTGAGGCAGGAGGATCAAAAGTTCAAGGCCAGCCTGGACAACTTAGTGGGAACCTGTCTCAAAAAAAACAAAAAACAACCAGAATAGGACTGGGGGTGTAGCTCATGGTAGAGCACCCCGAGGTCCATCCCCAGTACCACACACAAACAAATAAGTAAACACTGGACCACCTTGTTGAGTTGGCTCCCTGGTCTGTGGTTGAAGACCAGCTCTATGAGAACCAACAGCTTTTCATGCAAAAAGAGTTCTGGGGTCAGACCAGTGGGAGAAACAAAAAGAGCTGCAGGGATTTTTCTTAACCGCAGAACTTTTCAGAGTCCTTAATATGCTAAAGTCCATTTTGTCTCTCCAAAGGCTTATAGTAGATAGCATTTTCTACACCCACTCAACCTTAAAATTCCTTGGGGGAGATGCAGAGCACATTAAAAGCTGGCAGAACCACAATTCCAAGGAATGTGAACCTGGGAAGTGCCTGACTCACTGGAGTCACTATCTCTTGCCAGAAACACCATTTTGTCTCACTCTCACTGAGCATGTTTCTGAAGATACATGAACTTTACCAGCTACTACTACCTCAGAACGAATGAACTCATGAACTCATGAAGCCTTAGTGGGCCAGTTGTGTTAGCACAAAGCATTAGGGAGCCCTTGCCAAGCTTTGGGACTTTTTTTGGGGGGGGGGGTAAGGGAGGTAATAGGAGGAAGGGAATATCCAAAAATTAGCACTAATAAATAAAGAAAAAAATTTAAAGCAGGCATCTGTCAATGCCTTGCTGTGTATTGTTAGGTAGGTTCTTGACCCTCTCTGAGAACCAGTCTCCACTTGCCCGTCTTTAACAAATGGGAGTGACGGTCTGGTGCCCCCTCCAGCTTCCATGTTCTCTTCTCCCTGACCTGCCAACCAGATGGGGGAAAGTGCTGGCAGCAGCCAGGGGAATATCACTATAACTGAGATTCATCTTCTCCTGACACTAGGTTCCATCTTTTTTCTTTTTAAAATACTCTTATTGATACATTGTAACTACATATCATAATGAGATCCAAAGTGACACATTTTTTCATTTCTGGTACTGGTTATTGAACCCAAGGGCATTCTACCTCTGAGTTACATCCCCTAGCCCTTTTATTTTTTATTTTGAACAGGGTCTCCCCAAGTTGCTGAGGGTCTCACTGAGTTGCTAAGGCTGGCTGCGAACCTGCGATCCTCCTGTCTCAGCTTCCCAAATCCTAGGTGTGCGCACACAACTTTTGGTGTACTTCCCTCAGCATCCCACCTCTCCCTCCCTGTACATGTTAGTGAGACTGGTAGTGATGCCTTCAGTAAGGTCAAAATGTAAGTGAACTCTTCCCTTCCTCAAGCCTCATTTCCTTCCTCCCCCTTTCCTCCCCTAATCCTCTCTCCTCATTTCTGAAGTCCCTTTAGTTTCCAATTTCTTCTCTAGTTTCCACATATGAGAGGAAACCTACATCCCTTCACTTTCTGAGACTGGCTAATCTCACTTAGCATAACATTCTCTAGTTCCATCCATTGTCCTGCAAGCAGCCAGGCTCCACCTTGCCCAGGGGCCTGTTTTGCAGGATGGGGAGGACCCTGAGACTCAAAGGAGCAGAGGCCCCTGGGAAACACAGGCTGGATTCAGGGAATCAGAAGCCCTTGACGTCAGGTGCCAGTGCCTAGTATCAAGCCTGGTGATTTTTGAAAGAATCACACTGAGCCCCTGGAAAAGCAGCTCTATTCTAACACAATCTGCACATGGATTGACTGAAGCGATTCAGAAAGGGGTGTTCACTCTCTTCCTTGACCCAGTCTCTCCTAGTTCTTCCCCGAGATATAGTGGTAACAAAACAGACCCGGAGGTGGCTCTCAAGGGGGATATATTCTAGAAAGGGAAAACAGAAACCCATGAAAGGTGGTGATAAATGGAGAAGAATTAAGCAGAATACAGGGACAGTGAGTGGATAGGCAGTTATATAAGAAGAAGTATATAAGAAGAAGAAGAAGTATATATGAAGAGGTGACATTTGGGCAGATTACTGAATGGAGTCCCCTCCTTGGGCAGGATTCTGTTTGGAGCCAGCCTCCACTCCCACTGGCTCTAAAAACCTCTCACCCTTGATGCCAGAAGGCAGGGAGTTGAGTTGCCAGCCAAGGGCCCAATCTGGCCATGGCAAAGCTGAGCTAGATCTGAACACTGATGAACAGAGGCATTCACAAAGACAGCAAGCCAAACTGCCAGGTACTGTGCTGCCCTGAGTCTAGATTTGTACACCCCCATTCTCCTTCCCTCATCCTATGTTGTTGAGACCTGGCTTTATGATGTATCCATGGGGTGGATATTAATAAGAGACAAGCTAACCAAAACTATAGTTGTTTCCAGACAGACAGATAGACAGATAGACAGACAGGCAGACAGGCAGACAGGCAGACAGGCAGACAGACATCCAGAACTATAGCCCCAGGCTATGAGGTTACAGATTGACATATTATAATGGGGGTAGGGCCTCCCTTTCTGCCTCTGGGCCTCAGTTTCCCATCTGGTAAATCCAAGGGCTAGAAGGTCTCTAGAAATCCTTGCAGTTTTAAACCACACTATGACTCTGGACATGCATGGGCTAGGTTTCCAGGACAAAGCAACCAAAGACACAAAGAGTGAAGAGACCTTATCTAAGAGTCAGTAGAAATCCTGGAGCCCTTACTCCCACATTAGAGAGGCTGCTCAGAAACTCAGACACTGAAGCATTCACCAGAAAACAGGCCTTAGCTATCTAACATCAAAGTCTTGTGGACTGAGTCTCGGGGTACTTTTTGCCTATCACACCTGACCTCCTGTTATGTAAAACAAACCATAAAGGTTATTCCAACAGCTCCAGGATATTTCCTACTCTCTGCGCCTCTCTTTGCGCACTCTCTGACTGAGGATGAAGGGAGAGCTATAAAGCCTGCTTGAGAGGTGACCCCTTATCAGGGACCAGGCCAGGCTCTGTTTGCTAAAGGCCCCATTTGTTCAGGTGCAGCCGTCATCCAGGTCTGAAACAACAGATGGCTTGGGCTTGGAAGTGAATGGCCGCTTCTTCTAGACAAGCTGTGTTTGCACCAGGGACAAATGGCATGAGATCTCACTGCGGGGCGTGGAAGAGGCCGGGCTGCACACCGGCCTGCTCTGGTCTTTGCACACTGGGCTGGACAAGTCCTAGGCACACAAAACTCACAACAGGAACATGCCACCCAGGAGGAAACACAGGGTAAAAGCTTTAATTGAAGTTATTTTTTTAATATGTACTACAAGAGACTAAATAATCAAAAGCATCATTTTTATAGTAAAACACGAGGAGGTTGCTTTACTATATAAAGATTGCAAAAGTCACATGAGGTTTTAAAACAAAAAGCCAGAAGGCCAGGAAGCTCTGGGTTTGAGGTGGGTGGTGGCAGGCTCTGCCTTTGGCCTCGCCGCAACACCTGCCATCCGTCCCTCCACAAGCACTCCTTGGTGGGAGAGCTCGAGCAGCTCTAGGAGCATGCAGAGCTGGGCTTCCTCCACTCCACAGACACTCCTGGGCACCTGCCATCTGTGAGCCAAGGCTTTAGGCTCTCTGAAATTAGGTACAGTTGAATTTCTGGGTCTTGGGGTTTTATTTTTTAATCTGTACAATGGAGATAATGGAACTTACTTCATTGGGTTATTCTGAAGATTAAATTCTACCCAGTCATATCCATCATCCATCCACCCTAGAACAGTGCCTGGTATTCAGCATAGAGCCAGTTACTTGTAGCTCCTGGCCCCCAACCATGGGTAAAGACAACAATGGTGTCTTCCAGAAAAGCAGATATTCCTCAGAAGGATTTCACCTCTACCCTCTAATTCCTCCTCTCAAGCATTAAGGTCACTTTCCATTTCTCCTACATTACAGAAGTTTATTAGTGGCATTAGTTTATATAAAGAAGAAGTTAATTCATTCAATCGACAAATACTTACTGAGCTTCTACTATGTGCCAGGCAACCAGCAGAGAACAATAGGATAATCCCTATCCTCATGAGGTGTACATGGAGCAAGACAGCTAGTGAACAGGAAAAAAATATAGAGATGTGTCAAGTAGCACTAAGTACCTGTAAGAACTATAAAGCAGGGTAAGAAAAAGGGTGGTAGCCGGGCGTGGTGGCGCACGCTTGTAATCCCAGCATTCGGGAGGCTGAGACCGGAGGATCCGGGTTCGAGACCAGCCTCAGCTAACTAGTGAGGCACTCCACAACTTAGTGAGACTCGGTTTCAAAATAAAGAATAAAAAATAGGGCTGGGGGTATAGCTCGGAGGTAGAATGCTCCTGAGTTCAATCCCCAGTACCGCAAAAAAAAAAAAAAAAAAAGAAAAAGAAAAAGGGTGGTAAGAGTGGTGTGCTAATTTACATAGGGTGGTCTGAAAAGACCCAAGAAAGTGTCATTTACACAGACTTAAAGGAAGAGGGGCCGTTAAGTGAGGAGATGTGCCTATAGTATACTGCCAATTAGTTAGCAGAACTGGGACTCAGCACTAAGTTTTCTGACTACTGAGTGTTCTTCCTGTTGCACTGGTGTTCAATCCCAGCAGGCTCAAGTTGGGGTGAGCGTGGAACAGAAGGGAGACACCACCAGGACCCGTAAGATCATGGAAAAAAAAGCATTACATTTCTAGTTACAGTTATTTCTAGCTAATTTTAATACTTTTCTATTTGTCCTTATGCATTTGAATATACATAATCTAAACATAGATAAGATAGATACTCTAACATCTTTCACTAAAGGGGTTTACCACTGGAAACATCTGGCAAGCCATGCTGCTTTCTAGGTGTGCCTTAGTCTATCCTAGTCCAGTCTGATTCTGGCCTCATTTAACCTTGGGAATCTTTCCCTCTGGCTGCACTTGGAACACATGAACTGTCCCAATGAGGCAGGCTGGCCTCCTTCCCTGGCTCTGGAAAGTACCATCAGTCCTGGAGCAATCCTCAGGGCATCTTGGTTGTGCCAACTCTGGAGTGAGACCCTCCATCTACCCTGCTGTGCCATGTCAGGTAACCCAGCCCAGCCTTACCTAGGCAAGGAATAGAGGCCTCCTGCTCCCAGGTGGCCAGGCAGGTGCAGCCACCATAGCAGGCTATGTGCACCTCTCAGACTACCTGACAGCACCACCTCCCTTAGCTCCAGCCGTGCCTGGCAATGCTAAAGTACACCATTATATCGGTTACATCACCAGAAAGAAGGCCAAAGGCTGCAGACAGAGAAACAACACCTCCAAGCCTCATTATATTAGCAAAATAATAACAGCAATACAGCCAGGGAAAGAGGTGGGATGGTTTCAGTGTTTATCAAGTCAAAAAGGCCACAGTTCTTACTGTTGAAGTACGTGATGCCACCTGCAGCTGACACTGGAGAGGAAGCAAGCACCTGAGTGAAAAACCAACCCTCCATTACCCAGCGACAGGCTCAGCCGTGGGAAGAGGGCGGGAGCCATGTGCTCACACCCTGAGGTGCAAGGACTAAGCCAAGCAGCAACCTGCAGAGGCCACTAAACCTTGGCTCCTCTAGAACAAGGGCCACTGCAATGCTTTCTAGGCCAACCAAGAAACATGTGTATAAATGGCCAGGTGGCAAGACAGCAAGAAATGGAGGAGCCTCTGTATGGCAGCCTAAGACAATTTCTTCCTCCTTCTCCTCCTAAGTACCGTATGGGTCAATAAAATAAAACACAATAAACAAAAAGGTCTCCCTCCCATTTGTCCCCCTTCCCCCATCTGAGGGTGGGTTATGGCCTCTAGATAACCATTTTATAATTTCTGCCCTGGTCTGAAAGATGTTCCAAACAAACCTTCCTGAAGACCCACTTTTCAAATCCCCAAAATGTGGCATAGGGCTGAGAATGGGATGGTTTCCAGGGTTTAGTGTGTGCAATGGTTAGGCTCTTGGAGGAGAGTCTAGCCCAACCAAGTTCAAAGTCAACACTGCCATTTATGGCTATACAACTTTGGTTAGATTCATTAACCATTTCATCCTTTATAAATAGAGAAGTCACCAAATTCACAGTTATTGAAATAATTAGCATTTAAATGAGATAAAGTATGTCAGTGCCCAGAACTTATTAAGTAGATATCTACTAAATAGATATCTAGGCATTTCAAAAGCCACATGGCCAGAACAGAACCATTTTTTCCTACCACCAGCTGGTCCTCCTCCACATCTAGTTTTTTCTACACCAGTGGATGGCTCACTGTCCATCCAGACACCCACACCAGAGACCTGTAATGTTCTTCAATTTTGGCTCCTCACCTTCTGTAACCTTGACCCAGTGCTGGCTTTAGAGTGTTCATGAGAGGACACTGCACATTGTTCACTGGCAAATAGGCAACCTTATGTCAGTCATGGTAGGCATACTGTAAAACCTAGCAAACTACAAACAAAGGCTTCCCTACCAGCACACCATGGTCCTAATCATAAATAGGTCCCATTAATTCTAATTTCAAAATGTTGCCTGATTCCAATAATTCCCTGGAGCCCATTGCCATGACTCTGGCCCCAGTTACCACCATCTCTCAGCCAACTGAAAGACCATGATGGCTTCCTCACTTGTCTCCCCCTTCCTCTCCTGCATTTCCACAGCCCATTCTCCCCACAATAGCCAGAGTGAACTTTCAAAGTATAAATTAGATGCTATGTTTCTCCTAATTAACTTCCTGTACTGGCTCCCCATCTGTTAGGGCTGGATCTATAGTGAAGGCTCATGTGTTAAAGGCTTGGTCCCCAGTGCAGCAATGTTTACTGACTGGGTTGGAGGAAGTGACTGGGGCATGAGGGCTCTGATCGCAACAGTGGATTAATGCATCGATGGGTTCACAATTAAGTGGACTACTAGGAGGTGGTGGGAACTGTAGGAGATGAGGCCTAATTAGGGGAAGGTTTCTGGGGGCATGCCCTAGGAGGGTATATCTTGTTCCTGGCCCTTTCCTCCCTACTTCTTGGCTGTCATGAGATGAGTAACTTTGCTCTGCCACACCCTTCTGCCATGATGTACTGTGCCTCACCACAGGTCTAGAAACAATGGACCAGCTTGACCATGGACTAGAACCTCTAAAACTATGAGTCAAAATAGATCTTCTCTCTTCTAAGTTGATTTTCTCAGGTGTCCTGTCACAGTTACAGAAAGTTGACATCAACACACTCAGAAAAACTCTTGAAGGCCTTTCCTGTGTCTAGGTCCCTTCCCAGAACTCATCTGACCAGTGATCTTCCCGCCTCTAGGTCTTCACAAGCTCACCACTATCTCTCCCTCTGCACTTCTGTTCCTAGATCTTTGCAGGGCTGCCCCTTTCTCCTCATTTGAGTCTGGGCTCAGATCTCTTTCCTTAAGGAAGCTCTCTCTCCCTGATTACCTTAGTCAAATTAGCTCCCCAGCTAGCTCCCATCACAACATTTCCCTATTCTCTTCATGGCATTTTGCACCTGCAGTGATCCCATTTAACTAATTACTTGTGTATTGGTCTGTCTTCCTGAATCTAGGATACCAGCTCCTTGAGGAAGCTCTATCCCTAGTGCCCAGGACAATACACACAGCAGACAGTATTTATTGCCTTGCAGATGAATGGGATTATCATTATTATCCTCTGCTTTACTTGTTCCTTATCAGCTATAATGAATTCCATCCCCCAATTAGAAGGCAGAGAAGCTCAGGTCTGGGCAGGGTGCACACATGCTGATATTACCTGACAGCCAAAACCAAGCTCAGATTCAACTTGATAGAGACCAAATAATGCCTGGTATCATCCTCCGAGTGACCAGAACCACTATCTCCCAACCTCCAGTTTCTCATTTGTAAAGCTGGGCAAATCACACCTGCCTGTAGGGATTAGTGTAAACCAAAGTAAGCAATGCACAAAAGTGGCAAGCCCTGGGGCTGCCATATAGTAGGAGCACACATTAGTTCCCCTTTCCAGGTACTACTCATATACTCTATTCCTCCACTGAGTTACCAGGGTACCCCTGGCATGTGACTCTTGGTATATCTTGCCTAGGAAACAGCCAGTTCAGATTTTGCCCAACCCTGCTCAAATAAACAGACATGACAACAAAGCCTGAATTCCAGTGAGACAGCCAAATCACCACATTCTGCTCTATAGAGAGAGAAAGCCTTTTCCTGTGGCTGCCTCGTGTCAGGAGCAGCCTGGCACTGCCTCAGGGGCCAGAGGCACTGGGCACCAACCAGTTCTGCCTTAGCTGCCTCCCACGGAGGGGGGGGGGCATGGCCAGCTGTCTAGAAAGATCTCACTGGCTGCTGAGCTATGTTCAGCTTCAGCAGAGCCAGGGAGCCCTCAAGATAATCACACAACTCTATCCCTGAGGCTGATGTAAATGCCCTAGAACCAACTCTCTGAAAGGGATTGAAACTCAGAGTCATCACTTGGGATCCTAAAGGGGCCCAGATAGTTACAGATGGGGAAACTGAGTTGCAAAGAACCAAATGGCCCTAAATGCCATAAAACTCTAAGTGTAAACAGGCAGGCTAAAACCTTAGTCCCCTGACTGTGCTATGCAGTTTTCTGTCAAGGGAGAAGGGATGGATTAATGCAGGCAGGAGTGGGCAGCAGGCATCTGACTGATGTCCTGTTGGGGAGCTGCCACCAGAGATTTCGAGAAGCCTGAGGACAAGCTACAGACTGCCCTGCCAACTCTAGGAAGGAAGGTTGGGGCTCCCTCTTCTATGTGAGCTCTTCTCTCTGAGGCTGTACCAGAGGCTTGTGCCAGAGTCAACAGCTATCTCCCACTAGAGTGGTCTCTGACTTGGCTAATGCCACAAGGTCTAGAGACTCTACAGGAGTGGACACAGCCTGGTGCAGAAACAGAGCAGCTGGCTAGAGAGGCACCAGCTACGTACTGGGACTTTACCACACCTATCACCCAAGGCAGTTCTCTTCCCATTGAGCTTCAGATTCCTGAGTATCAAAGGAAAGGCTTGAACTGGTGACCTCTCCTGAGAGTCCCTCTACCTGTGACATTCTCTGAGTCTCATGGTACTCATATGTCACTTATTCTTTCTGATTCTTGGTCATTCATTCAATGTACATTTACTGAACATCTTGTCTGGGCCAGGTGCTGTGGTAGGTACTGCAGTGGACAAAAGAGATTAATGTAATGCAGTTCTTGCTCTCAAGGAATTGTGAACTATGTTCTTTGGGCAAGTTTATTGACATCTACAAATATACAGTTTCCTTGTCTGAAAAGCCGGTTTGACAACAATTCCCACAGTTAACACCAATGAGCTAAAAGCTGTGCTTCACAGTCCATCCCTACCACCCAAAGGTGGGCACCACATTATCCTGGTTTAACAAAACCAAGTAATCAAGAAAATCCTAGGTCACTGTGATGAATAAAATGATGCCAGCCTCAAGATGTCTGTCCCTTAATCTCTAGAACCTTACATGGCAAAAGGGACTTTGATGTCATTAAATGGTTATGAGATGTAGATTATCCTGGATTACCTGGGTAGGCCGGATTTAATCACATGAAGCCTCAAAAGCAGAGAACCTTTCCTGGCGGGGGGGGGGGGGGGGGGGGGGGGGGGGGGGGGGGGGGGGGGGGAGGAGAGAAGGGAGGGGAAGGGAGGAGAAGGAGACAGCTAGGAGAAGGATATGAAAATTGCAACTGAGAAGGGCTCTACTGTCACTTCTGGCTTTGAGATGGAGGAAGGGGGTGGTGAGTCAAGGAATGTGGCGGTGCTTCTAGAAGCTGAGGACAGCTCTCAGCTTACAGCCAGGAAGAAAGCAGGGAGTCCTGGAACTGCAAGGAATTTAATTCAAACAGGAGGAAGAAAATTCTTCCCTAGGAGCCCCAGAAAGAAACACAGCCTGTTGACACCTTGATTTTAGTCTGGTGAGACCTGTATCTTTTGACTAAAAGAATTCTGAGAAAATGCATTTGTGTTGTTTTAAACCATGAAATCTATGGTAATTTGGAATAGTTGCATAGGAAATGAATAGTTGCATAGAAGGTATTGGAGCTAGGTGCTGCCCTATGCTATGTAGGACCTTTATGCATAACATGGATTCTCAGCCATCTGTGAGGCTCTTCTCACACAATGTGTGAGATGATACCAACTCCCCATGCTTGGCACACAAAACATGCTAGCTGTCATTATCACCTTCATCGTCAGTCCTCACAATCTAGTAGCAAAGCTGTATCACATCATTTCCCCAAGCATCAAACGATGGGACTGGACCAGATGCTGTCCTCAGTTCTTCCTTGGCCCATTCCATTTCCGTACTTCCTTACTCACATACACCTAAGATGGAAGCTCATGCTATCAGGTAAGCTGCAAGCCTGCAGTGGGGCTGATGGAATTTCCTGCCCCAGTAAGCACATGTGAAGAGGATATGATCTTACAGGGGTATGGCTTGTATGCTCTTTTGTGAGGAAGCTACCAATCCAGGGGATCATGGGATCCAGGGTTTGGGGAGAGAATGGGCATTCTAATCTAGATTATAACACCACCCTGGCTATAGAGGGGCAAACTCCAGGTCCCTCCAGGTATTTATTTGCAGGATACCTTTAGATGGGCAGCCCACCACTTCCTATAATAGCCCTGGTGTTCTACAATTTGTGGGGAGCAGGGGGGGTCTCTACCAATCTCATGGGTCTGATGCAGAAATGATGAAAAAGGACTGCAAAGCACTTTGCAAATTGAGGCGGCTGCCTCACTTGCCCTCCAGAGCTATGAGCATGCTGCTGCTCCCTCCTTCCCTCCCACTGACATGCCCTGTTCTTAATAAGGCTCCCATAAAGATCTCTCCTGCGAGATAATCATAGACTCTCAGGGGCATGCCACTCTTAGCTGTCAGCATCATTTAGGAAGACCTTATAAAGGCTTTTTAAACCTTCTGTTCATCTCAAGTTGAGCTCTCTCAAACACCCTGTTAAATCTCCTTGCAAAACTTCTTGACTCTCAGCTCTTAGTTCCTAAGTTTCCCCTACATCCTCCTGGCCTCCTGCCATCCCCCCCCCCCTCAGAAGTAGAGCCTTTGTGTCCAATGACCACAATCTCTCTGAGTACCAGGCTGGTTCTGGTGCTGGCCCCCCTTCTCTGTGCTCAGTTTCCTCCCCAACCTGGGATGAAAAATCAGAGATCACAGGACTCTGGAACATGTACAATGTTGACTGCTAAAACAATGATGAAATGACCACAAAAGCCATACCTACTCTTATCTTTTGTTCACTGTGACCACCTGCCTTTGGAGAATTAACAACTGCTCTCAAGAACACGACTACAGTTGCATCACCTGGCCCAGGATTCCTTGATCTGTACTCCATGAATACTTAAGGCTGGGTATGATGGGTCCCCAGATTGCTTTTGGGAGTCTGTTAACCCAGAACTGTCTTAGGCCAATTGTGCACCATAACAAAATGCCAGAGACTAGATAATTTATAAGGTGCAGAGATTTATTTTCTTATAGTTCTGGAGATTGGGAATATTAAGGTACAAATGTTCAGTGTCTTTTTGATGCATCTTCACATGGCAAAGGTGGAAAGATAAAAAGACACAAAAAGGGTGAAGTTGCCCCCTCAAGGGCTTTTATTTTTAAAGTGCTTTTTAAAAATTAGCACTTTACTTTTTAAAGTGCTAATCCTATCCATGGTGTCCACCGTCCTGCCCTAATCACCTCCTAAAGGCTCCATCTCTTAACACTGTTGAATTAGGGATTAGGTTTCATCATAATTTTGGAGGGAACACTAACATTCAAACTACAGCTACCTTCAATATGTAAATGTTTGCTTTTTCAAATTAAAACATGCAGGGGCATTTTTTCTAGAGTTTCTTCAGAGCTTCCATCAGTTTCTCCAAGGAGTTTGTGACTAAAAAGACAAGAGGAACCTCAGATTTAGACCCTAAATTTGTCCAGGAGGAAGTGCATGATTGCAGGAGGAAAAACTAGAGTCATTCTGCTCTGGAAGCCTGGTACTTATCATGGAACTAGACCATAGTAGGCTCCTAGCAAGTGATTTTTTTTCAAAGAATGACTTCTTAAAGAATCTTTCAAGATGATTTTTTTTTGGGGGGGGGGTGAAGGAAAGAGTTCTCGGAGGTATTTTTTTTTCAGGCAGGTGGGTACGATGGCAGCCCCCCAGGATGGGACACAGGAGGCTTGAATCCTTGTCTCAGGTCTGCCCCCAACCTCAGTCTCTTCACCTACAAAAAGAGGACAAGGACATCTGTCTTGCATGGCTATCCAAGGAGCTATGGGGAAACCTAAACAATAATAGGTATGGAAGAGCTTTGTCAGTGACTGTCCCTACCTGCTGCCCTTTCTGTCATGGTTTCCAGAGCTCTACTTTTCTTGGTCCTCAGGCTGATATTATCAAAATTTCCTCTTCTTATTTGGACCTTCTCTGGTGCCAAGCATTCAAATTCTCAGACCTTGGAGAACTGGGCACCCAGATCTTACTCTACTGACAGGAGCCATGCCATGTGGCAGGATCCCATTGCCCAGAGCTTCACACACACTCCAGATGCTTCTTTCTGGGGGGTTTTAGGATTCTTGCAAAGAATGGCAGAAGAGGGAGGGATCAGAGTCATGAAGGAGCCACACAAAAAGCTGAATGTGCCAATGGATGAGGGCCTACATCCTGGCTTGACGTGTGACCTAGGAAAAGTTAGGCTTCCTTTTTGTGCATAAGTGTCTTTAACCTGGGGGATGGGCATAAGATAGGACGATAGATCTCATATTAAAAAAAAAAAGTCACCTAGAAAGCTTGGCTTCCTAGAAGGCCTACCGTCATGATGATCTGACAAACTGAAGGGCCTTGAAGAAGTTTTTTTGCTGTGAGAAAACACAAGAACGGCAGAGATTCTATGGAGCACCTTAGATTTCTAAGCCCAGCAAGCATTTCAACTACTTGGGGACTTAATCTCTGAGCTGGGGTATTAATAGAGAGGGGACGGCTAGGTGAACACTCACTGCCAGAAGGTCTGTGGAGCTCCATGAAGGCAGGGGAATAGGAAGGGCTAATAATAGCAGACCTAAACCAAAGGTGGCGGTTTCAACCCAAAACCCAATGGGAAGGGAAACACATGGTACTGGAGACCTGTGCACTCCCTGAGTGCACCAACATCTCCATCAGCAACGGAGTCCTTGACACTGGGTGGGCACATGTCCCCACAGTGTTCCTAGGGTGCAGTGGCCTCTCTCTGCAGTAGGTTAACTAAGAGTCATAGCTGGACAGGTGGAGATGGGAACAGCTCCAACTGAGCACACTCACTCAATGTAGTATTGTTCACATTTTAAAAAATATACAGACACCGTGCCCACAATGAAAAAATAGTGGCGAAAAGCGAGGGAAGAAAGGAAAGCTCTATTTGATTCAGTGAGACTTTTTGTCTTTAAATCTCCAACAAAGAGGAGGGAGGAAATATAGAGGGACAGTATGGAGGGACATTTGAGAGAAGCTCCTGGCCCACCTGGAGCTAGGCACAACTTCATAATTATTTTTAGCAATTCCTAGAATATCAGAAATACACACTTTGTAAAAGTGCTAAGTCCAACAGAACTGATTTCAGATTATTCAAAAAACTAGATGAAGAAAGACAAGGGTCTCTTGCCCACTCAGTACAAAAGCCACATCAGCTGTATGTGATTATTTTTTAAGAATCGAGACTCATAATAGCAAGATTCAGAGGCTCAATCTGTATAACCAGTATCTTGAATTTAATATGCATACTACCTCCCTGCAAGCATCTAGCTAAATCTGGTGTCCTGTTAAAAATGACTATGCAGCAATCACCTTGAATTGAACAAGAATACCCAGTCTGTCACATTTTGTGCTGAATTGTAAATCAGAGAGCTCACAACTGATGCTGCAGCAAAACTCTAAAGGCAAGGCTATGTCACAGGGGACCTTTTAATTATGAAGTAAACTCAAAAGATTAAAGATTTCAGTGTGGAACAGCTTACCAAATATAACAAATAATCAGTCTCAAACCCAAAGTGGTGGAAAATATAGTCAGCACATGAAGTAGTTATTCTCTAATGAGAGAGACCTATTCTGTTTTTTTCTGTTTATGCCTAATAAAGATGTCCTCTCAGGCCTAGCAGAGAGCCTTGCCCATGGCATATTAGCGGCATAACTGAGCCCTGATCCAAGTGCTTTACCTGGACTAACTCATCTAATCCTTAATACAATCCTGTGGGAAAGTGCTAGCATTATTCCCATTTTACAACAGAGGAAACTGAGGCACCAAGAGGATTAAAGAGAAAAACAGCTGGCCAAGGTCAAAGAGCTAGTAAGTGGAAGGACCAGGACCAATGAACCCAGGCAGTCTTCCTTCAGAACTAGGAACCACTAGGCTTTATTGCCCCTCCAAACCTGGAGGCGCTCAGACATCAACGGAATTAAGCTGGGCCTGGAGGTACACTCTGTTGACAGCTTATATTTTATGTCCCTCTAAGACGTCTGTAATCTCATTTTATATTTTATATTCTTTGAGCAACGTTGCTCAAAGAAGTAGAGACAGGCCTGGAACTCCTGTGCCTCACAGTGCCACGTGGGTCTGTGCTGAAGAACGAACTGTGGCCGCGGACTAGGTGATACGGGGCATCTCCTCCCAGGTCTTTATTCTCATGTGCCAATGTAAAGGAAGTTCACTGACGGCCACTGCCTAGGAGTTGGGTAGGGAAAACTCAGCTGACTGGGGCATAGCCTTTTCTCCTGAGTGTTCAAACATCTCCCCCCATTGAGCATTCCTTCCTCTTTCCTGCAGAATTGGACTCTCCAGAGGCAGGTGGACTCAGTGGGGCACTGCTTATTTCCTAGTTTTGCTTTTATTGAACGAAAAGCATTATTACTACCTCTTTAAAAACTAAAGATTATAATTTACATATAGTAAAACAAACAACTCTAAAGTGTTCAGCTCAATGGGTTTTTATAGATGCATATCCTCTATAACCATTGTCTAGTTCAAGTTGAGTTTTTAGATTTGTTGACCCTAGGAAGATGAGGCTAAGTGCTGTAGCCCTGCCACAGACTCCTCTAATATTGCTTAGAATTGGCCCTAGCACCTACTGCAAAGAGCCCCAAACTCCAAGACCTGCAGGGGAAGAGAAGAGAGGTAAAGGTCTAGACTGTGGAGAAGGGAGAGAGGGCATTAAGCAATGGAGTGAGTCCTTAACATGAAAAGAGGGAGTAAGCCCTTCCCTCTCCCTACATACAGTAAATAAATAAAGAGCCATGGCCTGATGGATTCAATAGTTTTTAATCCACTGGTGACCCCAGTTGAAACTACAAATACTTCATACCATTATACCACAAATACTACATATCATGTACGTAAATTGAAGTTTCATATAACCTTTCAAAACTTCTACACCTAACAACTAATTTATAAGAAAACTCAGCAGTGTAAATGGGCCACCCTACTTATTATGTAAATTCATCCTGAATATTCACTGTGCACCATGGACCCATTTGGCTAAGGAGTAGAAAATTATGAATAGGAATTCTCTCTACAGGAGGTTTACCACCTAGATGAGAAAACAAATTCTATACATATCACATTTTGCCAATTAGTGAATAATAATAACTATAATTATTAATCCTTTTTGTGCATGTGTGTGGTACTAGGGATTGAATCCAGGGGTGTTCTACCTCAGAGCTACACCCCCAGACCTTTTTACTTTTTGTTTTGAAACAGGGTCTCATTAGGTTGCTGAGGGTCTTGCTATGTTGCCAAGGCTGTTCTCAAACCAGTGATCCTTCTGTTTCAACCTCCCAAGCACTGGTGTTCCTAGTACTAGGCTAAATACTTTCTAGACTGTTTCATGTCATCCTCAAATCTATTTGCCCAAGGTCACAACACTAAGGTAGCATAGCCATGATTCAAACCAAGTAGAGCTGCCACCAAAGCTGGCACTTCACCATTATGCTGAAACTGCTTCTCTCTTCTGCTTCTCTGCTACACAGAGCTCACTGCTAGGCTCACAGTGAGTAGGACAGTTCTGCCTAGGAATACCACATGCAGGTATACTTGTATGGAAGCCCACGGCGACAGAATAGGCAAAGGGGTCATCTTTATGGGACCGTGACATTGTGTAAAGATTAGACATTAGATATAAAATCACTTGTGTAGACATTAGATTAAAAAAATCACTCAAATAATGGAGATACCAGTGTGGGTTAGTGTCCAAAAGAATGCCCCACAGTGCAGATGAGACTTGAGCTGGCACTTGGGGGCCAGATCTGTGCAGATACCAGGGAGAAGGCATCCTATAGAGTGGGAGACAGCTCATGATGTGTGGCAGGCTGGACCATGGCAGGTCCTCACAGCCATGGAGACTTCCAGACCCAATGCAGAGGGTGACAGGAAATCTTCTGGTGTGGCTGAGCAGGGTAGTCGGGGTAGAAATTACATTTCTGGAAAACAATTGAGGAGACTTTATGCACCAGACCCAGAGAAAGGTCAAGTTAAGAGATGACAACCAGGGGGCCCAGGCAATGAAACGGACACAGCCAGTAGGCAAGTGTTGGGAAGAGGGAGTGCAAGTTCAGGGGTGGCTTACAGACCTGGAGAGATAGTGTCTATGTCCCCAAGATGGCAGAGGCGTACCTCTTCCAACATACTCTCTCATCCCTAAAAGAATAGGAATACCTGGCTGAAATCTGCACTCCCATGCTAACAGTAGGCTGAAAGTTAGCATTTCCCAATATCATTTTTGTCTTTTAAAATATATCCTACTTACTTTAACTTGATCCTAGGCAACAATTACCTGTGAGGCCACGGTTTTGATGCGTTAGGGACCTTCTGTTCTAAAACACGTTAAAATAAGCATATTAACATACGTATTCATTTGCATAATATTGAACTTTTGGACTATACTTAGTGAGACCTGCCTATGGCTCTGACTGCCTGGGACCTGCACCTGGTCAGAGGCAGAGGCTACACGTGGGTCAGCACCATAAGTAAGGTATGAAGACTAGTCTCTTTGTCCTTGTGCAGGTCTCAGCGCTCATGGTCTGATAATGGTGATATGGAGAGCAGGGGACAGAACCAGGGTCAGTGGAGAGCCCCAGTGATGAGAGACTCCTTGATTCACAAAGCAGCAGGATGAGGCAACCCAGCACCCCCAGGCATGTCTTCTACAGACCAACCTGAAATGACACCCCCCACCCTGTTATGCTGGAGTCAACCTATCCACTCCATTCATGGAAGGGATCCTTCCCTTAATACACACACACACACACACACACACACACACACACACACACACACACACGTGCAACAGCAAGCCTTGCTGGGCAATAATATAGTTGAATGTCCACAAAACAAAGGTCCAAGGCAGTCTATGATATTTTCCAATCTCTGCCCTTAGGTGGGGCCACATGTCAAATAACCACTGATCCCTCATTCAGTGGTCTTCAAGTTCATTTGTGACTCCAGCCACAAAAACTTCCTGTGGTTGGCCACACACACCTGGGGCACCTCTGGCTCTAGACCCTGTGTGTTTCTATGCCTGCTTCCTAGAATACTCTTCCTTCACCTGCAGCAAGTTTTTACTCCAATTTCATCTTCTCATTGTAGTCTCCCCTGGTCAGTTTTAAAAAATAGTAACATCTCCTCCCCATTTTCTAGACCGTTATATTGTTTCATTTTCCCCATAGCATGTATCAATCACCTGCTGACATGCTATGTATTTTACTTATTTGCTTATCGCCTGTCTCCTTCCACTAAAACATAAGACCACTCTGTGAGGGTAGAAATGTTGTGTGTTTGCTCAGTTCCAACAACTAAGACAGTGCTTGTTTGGGATAGAATAGGAGTACAATATGTATGTACACTGAAAAAAAAAAAAGGAACAATAATGTTGGTAGAAGGCATTTTAACCAAATGGTTTCATGTGAGGACTACAAATATTTGAAAACAGCCAAACTCAGATTCTCTCTTCCCTAAAGAACTGCTAGTATGGGTCCTCACCAAAAGTAGCACCTGGGTCTAGCCTGGGTTCAGGCTCTTCTGCAGGAGAGCAGATGCCATGGTGCCAACCCCTGGGCAGGGTTTCTGGGTAAGTTTCTGCCTGTCAGGAAGCCTGACCCTGTGTGTGTCCATGTCACTTTACAGAAAAGGCCCACAGAATACCTTTTCTCTAGAGATTCTTTTTTTTCCCCCCTCTAGAGATTCTTCATACCAGCCTCCTTGCTGCCAGAGCCAGTACATTTTTTGTAACAAATGACAGTACATCCTTCTCTTCTGAAAGCTACTTGTTCAGCAATTTCTGTGAATCAAAACCCTGCCAGGAGCCAGTAAAGACAACAACGAACACTGAGTGGCCAGAGAGCACTGTACCACCATCAGCAGCAGCCTTGTCACCATCGCTTACATTTGGATAGCACCTCACAGATGCCAGTTCAATTTTACACACTTAATTCCACATCATCAATAGGCAGAGAAGTCCAAGCACTACAGCATAGGCACTCTATGTTCACAGGTCCTCACTTATATCCTGCTTATTTTTGCCTGGCCTAACTATTGTGACAAACCTGGTCATTTGGTTTTCTGGGCCATTGTAATTTCAGAGTAGAAAAAGAACGGGAATCATTCTTGAGGTGGGAACATTGAAAGCAGCAAGACATGACAGATGACAGCAAGTGAAGAGACAAGAAAATTATGCAAAGCATATCCAAGCAGAGTAAATTGCATTCCAGGACCATTTGGGGTGGGGGTGGGGGCAAATCATCTGCACATCAATTCCCCATAAGGACACTAATTTTTAGCACAAAGCAATAATAAGAAATGATGACTTGGGGACATTAGAACAGGGGTTAAATTCTGCCACTGCATGAAGCAATCAATGGCTTTCCTAATATCATCTGACTACTTTCTTTTGTAAATGTCCCTTCTGGCTTCTAAAACTCTCTCTGAATTTATAAACAGTTTAAAAAAAAAGAACATTTACATTTTCTAAACAGTCAAATCCACTCTCACAAGTAGCACTGAGACAGGACTTCCGGGCTGTTCTTAGTTGTTAAAGATCTCCTTCCCATCAAGTGCCCAGTAGCTAAGGTCTGCACTCTCACATGTCAGATCCAGGCTGACATCCAGTTTGTCCCTTCCTTTTCCCTATTACTTCCCATTGTTTAACCCTGCAATTGCATAATTTACTGTCACCCTGTGAAGGGCCATGTGTTCCAGAGTAGGAAGCTGTCACACTGAATAGAACACTGCTGGGCTGTGTTCACAAATGGAGCAGCTCAAGATTCCTATGCACAGCCAGCAGCAGCAAACCTCCTTGTGTACAGATAGTTCTGACCATCAGTGTGATGGGGGAGGGGGTGCTGGGAAGAGTGGCAATCATAAATTCTCTCTAACTCACTGTATAACAAAGCAGGTTGATAAAAACCCAATTGCCCAGAATATACAGATTCTTAAAACTCAACAATAAGAATAGAAGCAACTCAATTAAACAATGGGCCAAAGGCCATAATGGATACGTCATCAAACAACATTGAGGAACCTTAAATGCCTGCTAGTAAACAAACAAAAATCTGAAAAGGAGATATATAGATGGGAAATAAGGAAATGAGAAGATGTTCCACATCATATGTTATTAAGGAAATGCAAATTAACGAAATACCATTACATACATATTTGAATGGGCAAAATCAAGAACACCAAGAACCTCAAATGCTGATGAGGATATGGATACCCTTACTCACTTCTCATGGGAATGTAAAATGGTACAGCCAGTGGTTTCTTACAAAACTAAACACACTCTTACCATACAATCCAGCAGTTGTGTTCCTTCATATATACCAGAACAGAACCTGCATGTTGATATTTACTGCTCCTATAAACATAATTGCCAAAAGTTGGAAGCAAACAAGATGTCCAAACAAGTATGTGAGTGGATTAAAAGACAATGATAACAACAACAAACGACTAAGGTACATCCAGACAATGGAATATTATTCACTACAAAAAAAGAAATGAGGTGTTAAGCCATGAAACAACAGTGAGGAACCTTAAATGCCTGCTAGTAAACAAACAAAAATCTGAAAAATCTACACAGTGCAGGATTATAACTATATGACATCTTAGGTAAGGCAAAGCTATGGAGATAGTAAAAAGATTAGTGATTATCAGGGATTAGGGTAGGTGAATAGGTGGGACCCAGAGGATTTTCATGATAGTGAAAATTCTCTGTATGATACTTTAATGATATACACATGTCATTATACATTGACATGTGTATATCATTAAAACCCATAACATGTACCACAATGAGAAGAAGCCCCAAAGTAAACTGTGTACTTTGGGTGATTATGATGTGCTATATTAGTTTTAACAAATTCATTCTTTAATGAGGGATGTTGATAATGGAGGAGGCTGTGCATAGGTGGGTGCAGGAGGCATAGGAGAAATCTCTGTACCTCCCTCTCAATTTAGCTATGAACCTAAAACTGCTCTTAAAAAAAAAACAATTTTAAGATCACAACAAACGTCGTGTCAAGCTATAAATTAACAAAAGGTATATAAGATCTTTATAGGAAAAGTTATAAATATTTCCTAAGGGAAATTATGATAACCTTGATAATGGTAAAATATAATATACTAATGAATCAGGAAGAGTAAAGATTTAAGGATGTTGGACAAGCACACTGGTGAACTCTTATAATTTAAGCCACTGAGAAGGCTGAGACAGGAGGATTTCAAGTTTGAAGCCAGCCTGGGCAATCTAATGAGACTTTGTATAAAAATAAAGAATAAAAAGGGCTGGGGTACCTTAGTGGTAGAGTGCCCTTGGGTTTATTCCCAATAACTAACACACATACACGCACACACACATACACACACACACTTGAGAATATCAGTTCTACCGGAACATATCAGTGGATTCAAATAATAAAAATCACAAATCACAATAGTAGTGTAGGAGTGTGTATGTGTGTGTATGTAAGAGAGAGAGACAAAAACTGATTCTAACATCTTTTATGCAAGCACAAAAGACTGAGAACAGTCAAGATTTTCATGAAGAACAAAGTGAAAGAAACTTGCTAAATCAAATATGAAGACATTTTACAAAGCTATATTAATCAATGTGGCAGTAAATAGAGTCCACTGGAATGGAAAAGAGCCAAGAAACAGGTCCCTGCATATATAAACACTTCACTTATAACACAGATAGCCCACAGAACAGTGATGAAAAGAATGGCCTTTCAACAAATGGTGCTGGGACAAATGAGTCCATTAGGGAAGAAGATGAAACTGGACCCCTACTGTACACCATTACAAGAGTCAGCTACAGGTAAATAAACACCTTCAAAGGTTGTTTTTGTTTTATTTTTAGGTTTTTTTTTTTTTTTTTGCGGTACCGGGGATTGAACTCAGGGGCATTCTACCTCCGAGCTACACCCTCAGCCCTATTTTTTATTCTTTATTTTGAAAACGGGTCTCACTAAGTTGCGGAGTGCCTCACTAGGTACCTGAGGCTGGCCTCGAACCCGGATCCTCCGGTCTCAGCCTCCCAAATGATGGGATTACAAGCGTGCGCCACCACGCCCGGCTATTTTTAGGTATTTTTTTATACTGGGGATTGAACCCAGTGGCTTTCTACCACTAAGCTTTATATATAGCCCTTTTGCTAATTTTTAAATTTTGAAATAGGTCTTGCTAAATCGCTGCATGCTGGCCACAAATCTGTGATCTTCCTGTCTCAGCCTTGCCACCATCCCTGGCTAAGCTTCAAAGTTGTTTTTTTTTTTTTTTTAATTTTTTATTGTAGCAATTCGTGCAATATAGCATACATCTTTGTTAAGTACGAGTTGTTAACAACATATTTGCACACAATTCTCATTTGACCCCTTCCCCAATTCCCACCCCAATCCCCTCCCCCTCCCTCCCCCTCAGGTTCACTTCAGTGAGTGACCTTGATATGATTGTGTAAGTACATCA
>PVLC010004177.1:0-76523 GCA_004027655.1 Graphiurus murinus
TGTGAAGTGTCTTTCTAATGAGACATTAAGGGGGCAAAGCTTTTTGAGACCTCTGGCCCCCCTCTGCTTGCTCAAGTTAGCAGTCAGTTTCCTATTGCAGCATCTGCACCTGCTGCAGATGAGACAATTCATTCTATAGACTTTGTTTTATTATGGCTATGTATCTTTAAAGAACAATCTGGCTTTATATAAGGGATTTTGCATATTTATAGAAACTTTGGTGTTCTTTAAGACATTAAACATTTTTAGAAACTATAAATCATATTTTACCTGAAAGAAGTTTTCTGGCTTTAAATACAGACACAAAAATACCCAAATGTTTCCTACCACAAACTCTATACAGCAGATCCCACATGCTGTGACCACACCTTCTAGATATTTCCCATATCCAGATGCTACTCTCCTGTCTGAATTCAGTCTGCCATCTGACACTGAGAGTAAAGATAGCATCTTATTTATTTCCTTTCCTCTCATCTTACCCTCCTTCCATATGTCTTCTACACTGCTACCAATAAGATAGCACTTACACCATAGAACTCTGGCCACAGTGCTTCCTGCCTGATATTCATCTACCTTTTCCTTGGTCTTTGATGTACTCCTTTGAGCCCTTTGTGCTCTGACCCTGACTCACCTGCACAATCAACTCTCACTCTCCTACAATTCAGCAGAGCTATTCTATCATCTTGGCTTGGTTTATTTTCCTATTGTCTACATGAAAAACATCATGCTTCATCACCATGTCTACTCTCCTGAAGGGTCTTCCTTGATTTTCAAACAGATTTTCTCCACCTCCTCCAGATCCAAGCTAAGATAACCCCCAAGACTGACCTGCTTCTTGGTGTCCATGCCCTTTATGTAACACTTTCCTCTTGGGTTAAAGTGGAATCAGTGGAGACTGACAAAAGAACATGGCAAAGATGACAAGCTGCCACTCATCTGATTAGGTTACATTGAATGGTAAGGATGATGGGATAGCATGCCCATGATTGCTTTACATTATAGAAGAAGAATCCATCTCAGAAGACTGGAGGGAGATCCTCATTCTAGCCTTGAAGAAGCAAAAGCCATACTAGAGCATGGCAGGAGCCCATGACAGCCTCTAGTAACTACAGCAGCCTCCAGCCAACAACAATAAGATGCTTGGGCTCTAGTCATGCAAAGACAAGGGAGTAAATTCTGCTAACAATCTGTGGAAGCTTGATAGTAGATCTTTCTTAAGTGAGCCTCTTAAGGACTGAAGCTCTGGCTGACACTGGATTGTAGCCAGAGAGAATAGGCTCCTACTAAGCCAAACTTGGAAATGCACCTGGTTCGTATTTACAAACAGAGCGCTCCCACTTAGATATTTAAGTCATCAAAAGTGGTAAAAATGTTGTGATCTCTATACAAGGTTTTAAAACCCCAATATGTATATTCTTTAGTCTATTTTGATACATTGCTACAGATCACAGCCACATTTAATATCATTCCAGTGTCTGAATAGGATTGTTCTCATTCATCAGAGGAAACTGTGAAGTCATAAAGGTGTGGTTTCAAGTTACTAAACTTGTGGAAATTTGTTCTTTGGCATAGGAAATGGATTTATTGAGCTGGACGTGGTGGTGCATGCCTGTAATCCCAGTACTGGGGGGGGGGGGTTCTGAGACATAAGGAACTCAGGTTTGAGGACAGTCTCAGCAACTTAGTGAGGCTATCAGCAACTTAGTGTGACCTTGTTTCCAAATAAATAAAATAGGGCTGGGGGTATAGCTAGGAGGTAGAATGCCCCTGGGATCCATCCCTAGCACGACCAAAACAAAACAAAAATAGACATATCAGTGGGCCAAGATATGTTCAAATTGAGTTCCTACTGAACTTTTCAAATACTTCCATGAAGCAGTTTATATCTTTAAATTTAAGTAAATTGTTTCCTAAAAAATTATAAAAATGTAAAAGCAGTTACTCTATCTTTTAAAATTTCGTGTCTCCAGCATCTAACATAGGAAGGGCTCAATGAATTTTTGTTGTAACAAGATAAAAACAAAAGGACAAAAGTAAATGTGTAAAAATTGAAGAATATTAGATAAACTGTTGAAAGCATTAAGTATTTGTCAGAGAGCATACAGTGTCCTTTCCATTCGAATAATCTATGACACTGAATCTTGGAAAACTGAGGATGGGAAAATTGAAGAAAATTATGACTTATTGAGAACCTATTATGCATTTTGTGCTGACCTGATAAACCTGGAAATGCTATTTGAAAGATCATATCATAATTCCTGTAGTCTATGTGGAAAAATATGAGCTATATACAGGGAACATTTGTTGAATTTGTAACTCTGAACAAATACTATCAAAGGCAGTTGAGGTAGTCAGCTTTATGAAGTTAAACCACCTGCCCTTAGAGATATTTGAGACTTAACTCCCCTCCCCTATTAGAAAGATAATAAATTGGATTAAAAAATCAGCCTAGGCAGACTCTGAGGTTCCTTCTAGTTCTATGATTCCATAATCTTTAAGATAGCAATTTAGAAAACACTTATGACAGTCTGGAGAATTATAGTCAATGACATGCTACCTCTATATTTTTAAAAGAACTGTATAACTAATTTCTAAATATATTCTCCATAAACACTGTGTAACTATATTCGTTGAGTGTCTGCCCATAAAATCTAATGTATAACCCCCAGTGAATGTTTAAGTAATGGCTGCTGGTTTTGATTCTGTATGTGCTGCAATGTCTCTAAAAGCCACAAGGTGGCAGAGTGTTGGCACTGTGTGTCTAGTTCCCAAGACTTCAAAACAGGAGTTCATGATACATTCAAAGGCAATTTTAATTGAGATTTTGGATTCTTCCAGTCTGTTTCCATGTGCCAGGTGCAGAGGTTAGATAGGGGAATTGAGATATATATTTGGAAGTTCTTGGGAAGGGAGATGGCAGATATAAAATAATGTATATTTAAAGAAAAACTATTCATGGATGCAACTCCCAATTTGCCTCCAACTGCAAAATTAACACAGCCCACTCTGATCATTGCCTTTTCTAATCATTCCTGTAATATCCACCCTTCTGTAAACAAATTGGAACAAAATCACAAGTACAACACTAAAGGATTTAGATCTTGAAGTCATCGAAAGCAGCAAATTTTATTTGATCTCTTTGGTTTTTAAACCCTAAGATGTATATTTTTGTGTTTATTCCCATACATTGCTATAGGTCACAGCCAAAAAAAATAATATTATTCCAGTGATATGAATCAGACCAAAGAGCTTGTTCTCAATGATCAGAAATTTTGGTTATGTGGCACACATGTATTATACTATTTCCTCTTCCTCTGTCATAGTCTTCTCCAGGGTTTATAGACTCTTTAATATTGTCTGAATATTTTATAATGCCTTAACTTTTGAGACCATCTCAACATTCTACAAGTTTGTCCCACTTTCTGCATATATTTAGAATTCTATCACACCATAATCATTAAATGGCACACACAAGTATTGCCTTCTTTGGGGAAATAGTAAACTGTAAGTCTATGAAAATCAAGCCTCTGGTTTAGTAACTAGATTATCTCCAGGGCCTACAAAAGTGGCTGACTCATAGTAGACATTCAAAAATATCGATCAAAGAATGAAACTTTCATATATACTTAGAAAACTGATAGGATAGTGTATCTTGAGTCCAATGAGAGCCTGAAATTAAGATCTACAAGTTGCTCAACAAATATTAGGTGAATTCACAATGAGCAGACCTGTATATCTCCATCATTTTGTTTCCTATTTAAAAAGTTGATATAAACTGGGTGTGGTGGCGCACACTTGTAATCCCAGTATTTGGGAGGCTGAGACCGGAGGATCCGGGTTCGCAGCCAGCCTCAGCTACTTAGTGAGGCCCTCTGCAACTTAGTGAGATCCTGTTTCAAAATAAAGAATACAAAATAAGGCTGGGGGTATAGTTCGAAGGTAGAACGCCCCTGACTTCAATCCCCAGTACTACAAAAAAAAAGTTGATATAGAAATTCAAGCAATTAAGATATATTACTTATTATTATTATTATTATTATTATTATTATTATTATTATTATTGATCAACTCTTGCTTCAATTCTTTGAGTAACTACCAAGAAACCCAATGCCTACCCCTATAGAATTAACTTGGCAGAGAAAAAATTCAAGTGGTATTAAGCAAAGGAGAACGTGTTGTTATCAGAATATTAAGTTCCTTTAAACAATATAGTTATTTCTTACACTTATTTTTCTTTTTTTTTGAAATAATACATCAAATAAATATATCTTTATTTTGACATAAATTGTATGGAAAAGCTTAGAATCTCCCTACCCACCCTATTTTCTTTCCACTCTTGACTCTCTTCTAATCAGTCTTTATTTCAATATCTTTTCTAAATTATCTCCAAACCACCATAAAACTCTAGTTTTATTTACCAATTTTATAATCTACTGACTTCCTTACATGAAAGATGAGGATTTAAGTCACTCATACTACTCTCCTAATCTCATATATTTGATATTTATGATATTATTTTAGTTCATCTATCAGTAATACCTATCTGTAGCTGTCAATAATTTATTAAAAATCTCTGACTAATATCATCAATTTTCAATATGCTTTCTCAACTCTATGTCTTATAAGATGTCACTATTAGCTATCATCATCCTATCATCTGTCAGCTAAATTTGTACTAAATTTTCTTGATAG
This sequence comes from Graphiurus murinus, assembly GCA_004027655.1. Taxonomy (NCBI): domain Eukaryota; kingdom Metazoa; phylum Chordata; class Mammalia; order Rodentia; family Gliridae; genus Graphiurus; species Graphiurus murinus. Next base: position 4,693 of record PVLC010004177.1, read on the forward strand.
CCAATATTTATATTTTGTTGAGCAACACTAACAATATCGTCCATATTTTGTTACAGGTTATTCCTAAGAGTTGAAATAAATAATTTTTATATTGGAATTATTCTGTAAACATTGTCAGTGATAGGCCAGGTAATACATTAACATTATATAATCTTTTTGCTGCAGATGCAATGTCAATGAGACTTGGATCACTCATGAAATAATGTTTCACATATTAAGATCAAATGTATTTCTCCCCCTAACAAACCATGCATTTAAAAATGCATCAAAATTTGTCTTATATCTGTACTCTTATATAGTTGGCTTTTTAATTCACCTGTAAAATAGAATAATTTTCCAATCTTCCTAAGAATTTCTAACTGCCTTGGGTTTTTTGTTTGTTTGTTGTGTTTTTCTTATACAATTTATCATCATACTTTTAGTTATTTGCAGACTTTTGATTATATGATTTATTTTGTTAGGTCACAGTTTAACTTCCAGAAGCTTCTAAAAGCTTCTAAACTTCCTAATTTATCTAAGTTGATTGATTCCCCAAGCCATTTGTATGCATGTCATTTGGAGACTTCCTGTCACTACCTTTTCCTTAATTCTTTCAAGTTAACTCCACTATTTCCTACATCTGTAGTTTTCTCTGTTGCAGTTTACTCTCTCATTGACTACAACCTCAAGAAACTTTCATTGTAAAAGTGAGAAGATATACTTTCCAAATCCTCATGCCATTGGAAATATCTTTCTTCTTACTTGACTAGTACTTTGGCTAGTTATAGAATTCTAAGATAAGAGAGCTACCCCTCGAAATTTTGAAAGCATTGCACTCCCAGTTTTTACATAACACATGTATAAGTTTTTCATTGCTATAACAAAATAATGGAGATAACTTAAGAGAGAAGGTTTATTTTGGCTTAAAGTATTGAGGGTTTCATCCATGGTAAGTTGGCCCCATGGCTTTTGGGCCTGTGGCAAGGAATTATATCATGGTGAGAGTATAAGACAGAGGAAGCTCATGTACCTCATGCTTAGGAACAAAAGAAACCAGAAAAGGAAGGTGTTGGGTTCTCAATATTCCCTTTGCACACCTATAATAACTACACAAGATATCCCACTATCCTCTCCCTAATAAAGATTCTACCATCACCTAGGGCACCATTGGCTGGGGATCAAGCCTTAAATACATGTGGGCCTTTGGGGGACACATATCCAAATCTTAACAGAGGAGCCTATTACATATTTGATGAATTAACATTGGCCCAAGCACTTTATTGCTCTCTTTGAATTTAATTTTTACTTCTGAAATTTGATCAACCTATGGTAGCTACATTTCTCTAAAAATGAGAAATGGTACCATAACTAGTCCTAAGCACAGGTGACATCTTGGACTATGAGGGCTAATTTGTTTCATTATCACTTCATATCTGAAAGTAAAATGAGGGTTAGAAATCATGAATGAACCTTTCAAAAGTGAATTTAAGTTACCTTCACCACCAAGAAGACCAGTTACTTTGTCCAGATTGATCAGCTCTTTTGAATGAACAAGTTCTTTAAAACGTTCAATCTGTTCTGTCCCTAATATAAGTTTAGACATGATCCAGATGGAGCTTTCATTGGAGGAAGGAAGGGGACGACGGATGGAGTGGGAGAGAGCACATACTTTTTAAACAGCCATTATATGTAGGACATTATACAATATAGAATAATAGAGCAACCAACTCAGCTACAATGAAAACTAAAAATTTTACATAAAACATCAGATGCTCAATTTAATGTATTCAGGAGGGAAATATAATTATAGGGAAATTGTTGTATATAGAGCCATCATCAATTTATTTAATTGATAAAACTTGGCATGAAATTATCTTTAAATTAGAATAAATATCAAGGTTTAATCTAACAAAAGTAATTTATGAATTACTTGTGAGACTATTGTGTACCAGACAGTGTATTTGAAATGTTGACACACTGTCTTTATTGAAGCCTCATAACAAGTTTGCTATCTGTAAACGGATCTTTATTTTACAAGTATAAACACTAGGGCTTGGCTCAGAAAGTCAAAAAGATGTGCCTAAAGCCTCACAATTAATAAATAAGAGAATACCAGATCTTTCTCTTGTAAGTTTCAATCTTTTTGCATTTACCACACTCTCTTTACCTCTGTGTTACCCATATAAATACCCATAAACTTCCTAATACATATTTCAATGACAACATCTGTATTTTTAGGTTGTCTCCCTCGTAAGAAAGCCAAGTCACTTTGAATATATAACTAAAATGATCCTTTTTGCCCGCGTGTTTGTGCGTGTGCGTGTGTGTGTGCACGCGTGTGCACATAGGTATGTTACTGGGGATTAAAACCAGAGGCATTCTACCTGAGCTATTCTCCTGGCCCCTTTTTAAAAATATTTTGTTTTGAAACGGTCTTGCTAGGTTGCTGAAAGTCTCCCTAAGTTATTGATGCTGGTCTTAAATCTGCAATTCTCTTATCTCAGGCACCGTGCCCTGCTTCCTCTTAACATCGTTAGTCAGTTCAAACACTATGATCTACATTCTAACTTCAGTCTTGCCTACATAAAAAAGAAAGTAATAATAAAAATTCATAATTTAAGAAAAACACAATAATATCTTACAAAAGCTTAACTTAGTTAATCTTCTCAGCTGCCTCATGAAGTAGATATTACTGTTGTTCCTGCTTTACACGAATAACCATAATTTCTTCTGTGACATAGTCCATCTGCTTAAGTAACTGAGCTTATAGGGATATGGTTAAGTAGAACAAATATATCCGGAAACAATTCATACATAATAATTAAGTAGAATAAAGATGACTGAGAAACAAATTTGATACCAAATCAGCCATAGAATATTTAATTTTTTTTTGTGGTACTGGGGATTGAACCCAGAGGCATTCTATCTTAGAGATACATTCCCAGCCTGATTTTTTTTCTTATTTAGAAACAGGGTCTTACTAGGTTGATGAGAGACTCACTACTTGCTGAGGCTGTCTTTGAACCTGTGATTCTCCTATCTCAGCCTTCCAAGTACTGGAATTACAAGCATGTACCACCACACCGGGCTTAGCCATAGAATATTTAAGTCAACTGAAATATGGAGGAGGTATATGAGTGATATTTAGCAACATAACACAAGCAACCACTAGCCAAGGCAAGAATATAGCACAGATATATTCTCATATACATTTAGTTTGTTTGCTTTGAGATTCTCATTGTTGTACTTTAATTTTAGGAACTCAATATGAATAAATGTAATTAATAAATTCAAAAGAACTGATAGAAAGTCTCAATTTAACATTATAAATACAAACTCTAATACAGTTTTAAACACCAATTTAATAAATAATAAAACTATAATATATAAACTGTAGAGAAAATATAATGCTATTATGACATGTACTATGGAATTTCTTTTAAATTAGAAACTATTTAATAGTTCTATTCACAGTTCTGGATTAGTAATCTCTCCCTGTCACTTTTTTTATTTGAATACCCCGCCCCCATACAAGTGTGGCATGATTTGAGCTTCAAATGTTTTATGCTGTGTGTGTGTGTGTGTGTGTGTTATTTTAACTTAGGAATTTAACTGAGGCAGCCTAGCATTTTGCATTTTTTAATTTTTATTTTTATTTTTTTCAGTACTGGGGATTGAACTCAGGGGCATTCTACCTCCGAGTTATACCACCAGCCCTATTTTTTATTCTTTACTTTGAAACAGGGTCTCACTAAGTTGCAGAGTGCCTCGCTAGGTAGCTGAGGCTGGCTGCAAACCCGGATCCTCCAGTTTCAGCCTCCCAAATGCTGGGATTACAAGTGTGTGCCACCATGCCCAGTAGTCAGCCTACCATTTTTGTACATGCCTGTAATCCCAGTATTTGTAAGGCTGAGAGAGGAAGGCTACAGGTTTGAGGATAGTCTGGGGGACTTTAGTGAGACATTGCTTCAGAATAAGATATATAAGATATAAAGAACTCTGGGTATAGCTCAGTGGTAGAAACCCTCCCCTTTCAATTCCCAGTATCACAAACAAACAAATAAATAAACATAGATTGACCTAGTAAAGTCATTACTTAGAAAAGTTTAAGTCAGTTATTTTAGACTCATTTCAAATACTACTGGAATTTAAGATAATTTAAGTTAAGGAGGGTGAAAATGAAAATCAGTAAAAGTGAGCTTTTTAAGATTATAACAATTTCTTAAACTCAAACCCTCACTAGGTTTAAAAAAAATGAGACATTTTGCTATGTAAACTATGAATCTGGTGAACAACTTTGCCTACAAACTTCTTTTACTTTGCAAAAGCATTTATCCTAGGAATAAATCAGAGAAAATTCCAAATATAAAATTTGTACTTTCGGTTAAGCTACATCAGTATATGCAACAAAGAAAAATGATCAGAACTGCAATTAAAATCTCATTAAAATTATAGGGATTTTGAAAATACATTAGTGATAACTTAAAGTCCATGTAGGATCTCAAGAATCTTTTTCTTAATTTGATTTCACTGTCTTGTGAAACTAAATGTATTCTTAGAAGAGTGTACTTTCTGTATCCATTAAATAAGGAAAACTTTTAAATATAGAGTAGTGCATAATGTAGGAAATAAAATTTATAATTTGCAAATTTCTTTGTGTTTTAAATTTTGAGTCTGGAGGACTCTGAAATAGTGTGATGCTATGATTTTATTTTTAATTTTAGATTATACGATTCTTTCAAACTGTGCACAATTGCCTATTATGATCTTACTCATTTCTATCCAAAAATTTGAAAACTTTAACCAAGTATTACACAGAGAAAATACTATAACCTACCCATGAGAAGAGAAGTAGTGAGGTATGGTCAATATCCTGCTTTGTGGGTTAGCCCTTAAATAATCCTTGTCAGGGGCTCTCTTCCAAAGATAACTGTTCAGTGGCTGGTCCTTTTTGAGGTGTGAGTTTGGGCATACAAAAGATAAATAAAAAACTATGTTTGTCCCTGAAGTGTAGCGTCCCTAAGCGGCATGAAGATCCAATGTCAGAATTACATTTCTGAAACAGATTGATTTTATATCTGCAATATCTCTTTGCCTTACTTATACTTTGAGCAACTTTACATTGCATGTTTTCATTTTACTACCAAGAAAGACTAAAGGAGATGTAGTGCCTGGAAGAAAACCAAGTTCTAGTTCTAGTTCTTTGTATTTTGTTCATCTATATCCAGATGAAGTCTCAACACATGAGAAGGAGAGCTGGCTGATACACGTGTGACTGGCGCCTAGCTACGGTCCCCATGGGAAAACCCTTGCACAGGCTCAGGGATGCCAGTTCTAGGAGAATGATATTTAGTGTACAGGTGCTCTCTTCTCTTCCAGGAAAAAATGTCTGAATTGTTTCTTGGAGTTAATGCTCCCCACACCTTCAGCAATTTCTCACTATTGTTACTCACAATCGGAGGTTGGGGGTGGGGGAAATTTCTATATTCCAATTTCATCTAAATTATGTTGGACATTTTGTGTTATGTTCCTTTAACATTCATCTCTTTCAGCTAAGTCTGATATATAGATTTATGATTTGCACACCTTTTAAAGCAAATACTTTTAGATATCTTTATCTGATCTTATCTTAGAGATTTACAACCCATCTACTTCCAACTCTCAACCAGAAATAGTCTTGATTCAGAAAAAATGTTCCCTTTCAAACTGTGCTTGCTTACTGATCCACTCATGTTACTTTCCTATCCTGTGACAGTCTAACACTGCATCAGAAGTGTAATCATGCATCGGGGACACATCATGAAAAATAGCCTTGCTAACAAATATATATTCAATCTATCCTATAGAGATACAGAATCCCAATAGCAACAGGGCTTGGGAGGGAAGCATCATAAATATGGTTTGGGAGTGAAGATAACTTATTTTTTTTTCAGCTCTAGAGATCTGATCCAGAGCCTTGTGCATGCAAGGCAAGTACCCTACCATTGAGCTACTTATAAATATAGTTTAGGCAGCCATGTCATAAATTACCCCAAAGCTACAGATCTTATCAGGTATACTAAACTGAATCTTTAAATATCATCAATCCAAAAGCATCAATGAAACAAAAACACATGTCTTCCATCTAAAATTAATTTTCAAATTTACCTATGGGAAAAAATTAAAAGTACTATCTAATAAAAAGATGCTTCCTACTATTCCTGGTTTCTATTTTTTGGTGTTTGTGTGTTTTGGGTATCATAAGTAGGATGGGGAGGAGAGAGATTTCCTGGAAGTGGGAAATGGGAAAAGGATATTTCTTTTTAATTTATAACTTTCTAATTTATTTACATTTAGAATTTACACATTTTAAAATTTGTTTATTTCAGTAGCTTATATTTCAAAAAATATTGTAGTTTAGAAAAAAAACCTCATCCCTATCCATTAGATAAAATAGCAAAGGGAAAGAAAATCTTAAATGAGGATCATATGGTAAGTATGATAGAAAGAAAATTAAGAAGAACTATTGAAAAATAAAATGTGAATGTCAAAATTAGGAATAGAAATATACAGAAGTCATATTTCTTTAATATTAAATAATTATTAATAATAACAACAAATAATGTCATTCTTGCTTCTCCTTACATCAAAATTCCTGGATGGTACTCTTAGACTCTCAAAGAGTTCATTTTTCTCCCAGTAATATTTAATTTAGAGACTGATTTTGCTTGTCCCTACTAAAAGATATGTTTTAATTTCCAAGCTTTCTTATAGACTAGGCTCTAAAAGGTTTTAAAAGGCTTTGTGAAAGAGTATATCAGATCTCTACTTGCAGTTTACTTTCTGCAAAGACTTTAGCACATGGGCATCTCTATAGCTAATGTTGTGCAGAGTAGTAATTTGCTAAAAACTGCTAATATTTTGAGGTTTCCTTAGCAAAGCCCAATGAAATAGTATGTATAGCATTTAATTGTGTTCACTATTTCATTGGTTGGTTTAAAGACTGTAATCAGATCAAATGAGATTGGGGGGGGGGTACTGGGGATTGAACCCAGGGGCATTCTACCTCTGAGTTATACCTCAGTCCTATTTTTTTTAAATAGGGCCTCACTAAGGTATTGTTTGCTATCCTCAAACCTGCAATTTTCCTGTCTCAGCCTCCCAAGTACTGGAATTACAGGTGTGTGTCACTGTGGCCAGCTTGAATGAGTTTTAAGGTTCTGCACATATTTATGAATCTTATATGAATGTGAGACTACTAGTGAAAAAGAGAGAAAGAGAAACTCTGAGTTTTTTCAATTCTTATTCTTCAGTTGAAACCACACACACACCTATGCCAAATGAATAACAAAATGCTGCATTCAAAAATTTTTGTACATATAAAATAAATAAAATTCCATTCCATGATATGTACTGTTTTGCATTAATCATGTACCTAGTTTTCTTTTTGGTGTAAGTTTTGTTCACATTGGAAAAACATTTAAAGAATTTTAAAGTTGATTTATAGTCATAGCCCTGGCAGTTTAAACATGGCAATATCTTGTTTTCATATTCTTTATTCAGAGTTTCTAAGACAACTAGATTTATCCTTCCAGAATAGTTTCACACATTTTTTCACTTAAATCAGTTAAATCAACATGCAAAATAATCAAGATTATTTAATATTTGTCTTTTTTTTTTTTTGCAGTACTGGGGAATGAACTCAGGGACATTATACCTCCGAGCTACACCCCCAGTCCTATTTTTTTATTCTTTATTTTGAAATAGGGTCTCACGAAGTTGCAGAGTGCCTCACTAAGTAGTTGAGGCTGGCTACAAACCTGGATCCTCCAGTTTCAGTCTCCCAAGTACTGGGATTACAAATGTGCACCACCATGATCAGCTTGTAATATTTGTCTTTTTTTTAAGTTGATACGGATCTAGCCTTTGTCAACAGAAAATTATACTTCATAATTCCTACATTACAGAAATTCAGCTAGCACTTGTAGGAACATCAAATTCAACTCATGAAAATTTTTAAACATTTCAGATTATATATTGGCTCACTTTGCATTCATGAGGTAGAAACATGCAAATAATTATCTCTATGGATGACATAGTTCACAAATGCTAAAAACAGCTATTCCAATTTGATTATGAGTTACCAATGTCATTTAGGTATAGATCTTCAATATGAATATTCAGTGTGATAGATTGTTTTTAATATTGCCTTAAATGGTGCCATCATCCTTGGATGCCATATGCTATTGAATAATCCATCCTAGTTGCAAAGGAATGCTTCCCTAAATTTTTAACCATAGATTTCTATGAGTTACTTTCCTGTAACCTTGACATCCAAATCTCTGACTAATCTATACTCTAACAAAGATAAAACCTTAAAACTAAGCTGTTAAAGAAAAAAATAATCAAGGAATCATATAGTAACATAATCTAGTGAATTATAAGTTTCCCTTAATAGGGTCCACTAACCAGCAGTTACTTATTGTCTATCAGCTATACACAGGCAATGTTTTGTTGTAGGAATGGGCTATAAAATACAATAGCTACTACCATTTATTTAGTACCTATTCCATAACAGACACTTTACTGGGTAAGTATCTTCTGCATATGAGTGTGGGCAGGCTTGAATGGCAGAATAGGGGAAAAAATCTAGAACTGATGCTATATAGTGCTGGCAATCTTTAAAAGATTTTTTGGGGGGGTGGGGATAAAAAAAAAACTACATGAGTTTTAAGAACAGAGAAAGAAAAAGATAAATCTGGCAGCAATAAGCATGGACAGTGAAGAGAGCTCAAGACTCTTGGCAAGAGGAATGCCAGCTGGTAAATAGGAAGGAAGGTCCTGAAGCAGGACAGCATGGATGGAATCAGACACTCAGGTGAGATGAGAAGTGCTAGGGTACATTAGAGGACCTGAGAGTCACCTGGTTTTAGAGGCTGTGAGAAAGAGACATTAAAGACAAAGCCAGAATTCTACTTCAGGGAATGTTATTTCATAAATGTATTTGTACATGTGTGAAGTAAGTAGGCTTGCATTCATTAGGAAACAATACGTGATGCTGTGATAACCACAAACTCTCAGGGGCTGAACACAACGACAGTTTATCTCTCACTCACAGCACAGTGAGATGCAGTGGGGCGGCCTTCCTTCATCATGTAACTATACCATCTGGAGCATGTGCTTTCCAAGGGGTTCTGCCAGGTGGAGAGAAAGCTAGAGAGCCTCACTGAATAGTTTTAAGGTCTGTGTCCTGGTAAATGGCTTGTGTTGATTCTATCTTCATCTCACTGGCAATTTCAGACATATATCCTTTATCCTAACTACACACAAGGCAGGAAATTCAGGAGTGTACCTGTAATTAGTGAGAACTACATGAGTAGTTCTCACGCAAGAACAAATGATCAGAAACAACCTACATACTCATCAATGGAGAGCTACTTAAATAAATTATCCTACATTCATACAGGGAAATCTTTAAGGACAAGTGTTGATATGGGACAATATTAAAGATACATCATTAAATGAAAAAAAAAAACTGAAGTGCATACAAGAATAAATGTTATCACTTATATGAAAAATAAAAAATATAAAATATGTTATACAATTATAAAACTCTGAAAGCATGCATAGGAAACCATTGACAATGGTTACCCATTTGAAGAAAGGGTTAGATGAGGTAAACTATCCTTTGAAGTGGTCTAGTTTTACTTTCACCCATAATCCAGTCCAAACAAATGATTTTACTATTTTACCTTTCCAACAGTCAGTCTTTACAATATATTTTATCATGAAATAAAAAGCAACAGATATTCATTATAATCTAATAACCAATTAATTCAAGCACATTTATAACTTAAGTTCTTAGACAAACCAAGGGTATAATACTAACAGAGATGTAAATTTGTCTGAATACTCTAAGCATTTAGTAGTGACACTACAGCTGATTTGTATTCTGAGGTTTCTTAATGAAGGATAAACAAAACAAGATGCTGATTATTTTCCCTTGAATTGTTTCTTCCTAAAAGCTTAATTTAAATTTAGCTTGGGATTTTCAGCACTAGATTTGGTTTATAGTGGATTCTAAATTTTGCCTGCTAAGGGAAGACAAAGAGAAGTTTAAGTTCTACCTGAATAGTTTCTTCATTTCATGGGAAGCTCAGTGTATTTCTGGAAATGAGGAAACCACTTCACCTAGCCAATCTTTCTCTCTGAATCTCAGCTTTCTACCTACAAGTTAGGGATGGAATATCCACCTATGGGTGAGTTTCTGAAGAATCAATGATGATGTGATATACTTATACAAGATTTGTACACTTATAAATGCTAAATGTGAAACATGGATCTCCCATTGCACCCTGATGCCTCTTATTCCAATGCTAAAACTTTGCTTTTTTCTCCCCTACTTGTTTGCAGTGCCTTGTACACTACTGTGTTAGGTAGGCGTGTCGCTCAATAATTCATTATTGAATTAAATGAGTAACTGCAAGCATTTTCCATCTCTCTTCCATTCACACTCTTTATCCATAGTCAGCACCAACCAACAGAACTCTTCAGAACAAAAAGGACACTCAGGAGATTCATATGCCAATGGTCCTAGAGGAATAGGTGAATAGTTTTCTTAGAGTTTGGCCACATCAGTATAATATTATACTGATTATAGATATGATGTTCAAGGAATATTTGTGCTGAGGTCAAATTCATTTTGGTCTATTATTACCAAAATAATAAAAGCATTTGCAAACATATTTTGAACACTTAACTGTGATCCAGATATTTTAGATATCATGCAACTTTTCATGCAACTTTCTAACACCCTTATGGAGAAGGTTCTGTTACTGTCATCATTGGTAAAATATGGTAAAATACTGTCATATTGGTAAAATATCCAACTTACTCCTGATAGAGTTAAGATTCTGATTTGGGCAGTTTGGGTCCAGAGGCCAGATATTTACTCCTCAACTAGACAGCTTTATATTTTAAACATAATACAAATATATTTGAAAGCATACAATGCAGTTTCCTATTAAATTTATTTCAAAAATCAATATTTTAAGTGATAGTACTGGTGCAAACAGACTTTGATATGCATACATTCCTGGTGACATAAGTTGTTTGTGAATAACTTAAAATATGTGCGACGTAATATATGTTCTAAAAGGAAATGGCTTATAAATTAGTCACCACCATCCTGACTTTTGTAATAATTATTTCCTTGTTTTCCCTTATAGATTTTACCACCTTTCATTCTTTGACAATATAAATTACCTATTTTGAACTATATAGAAATAGAATCACAGTGTATTGTTGATGACTTGCCAATTTTTCTTACCATTATTAAATCTTATAGTTACTTTTTCTTATAATTTTCTTAAGTACAGAGTTTCCAGAAAGGATTTGACAATAACTCTAAATTCAAACCTGTGTACTAGGTTTGCATGGGCTAGTTTTATGCAAAAATGAGAAATATTAGCAGTAAAACTAATTAACCATCTTATCAGAGAAAATTCCCATAAAGGACATTTTAAAATAAACTAATTGTGTTATTGTACTTTGATTTTCTTTCTCTCTTTCTGATTTTTAAACCACAAGGAAAAAAAAAAAACATTCTGTACCAGAGAGCACAATTGCTTTCTTGCGCAAGCACGGACGGAAAACTCTTCTACTTAATTGTGATAAATTCACCAAGGCCCAAGACTCAGTATTTAAAGTTGTGTTGTGATTTATGTGCATACATCAAGGAGAAAGCACACTTCATAGAAATTAGTGGGAGAAAAAAACTCAGCAAGCCATTCTGCTTAAGAGGTACAACTGGGCCTCCTTCATGGTACAGAAGAGAGAAAAACAAGTTCTCTGGTGAGTCATCCTAAATGTCATTGGGAAGACGGGCATTGCATTCCAGTGGACCGGGCAGCAGTCAACCCCAGCCCCTAAAATGAAAAATCTATAATGTTCTGTTAACTACCACAATCAAAGATTTCTTCTCCTCAACCTTTTTTTTTAATTTTGTGACTGCAGAAGCCTCTTTTTTCTGAGAAAAGCTGCTGGGGGTGAAAAAGTGGCTTGAATGAAATTTTTAAAAGTCCTAAATTTAAGGAACTGAAAAATATTAAATTGTGGATATCATCTGTGTTTGTTAATATTCATCATAGCATCATCATTTATAAAAGTAATAAGTCATCACTGACTATTTCTTATGCTGAATCTCATTCTATCATAACAGTATTTTTGTCAGTTATCTGAATCCCTGTCATTTTGTCACTTTTAGCTTTTTGTCATTGTGATCAAAATACCTGATATAAACAACTTAGCTAGAGGTCAGAGGAGGAAAGTTTTATTTATTTTTTGAAATGTGTGTGTGTGTGTGTGTGTGTGTGTGTGTGTGTGGTGTGTTACTAGGAATTGAACTTAGTAGGGGTTCTCTCTACTGAGCTAAATCCCCAGGATAATACTAAGTTGCCTAGGATGGACTCAAATTTGCAATCTTCCTGCCTCAGTCTCCTGAGTTGCTGGGATCACAGGCATGTACCACCAGGCCCAGCAAAAGAGGGTTATTTTGACTCATGGTTTCAGAAGTTCAGTCAATGGTTGCCTGGCTTCAAGACAAAATCATCACGGCAGAAGGGTGTGGAAGAGAAAATATGCTGAGCTCATGGCATATAGGAAGCAGAAAGAGAGAGAAAGAGGAGAGAGCAAGGGACCGTGGATAAGATGAACCCTTTTAGGGCACATTCCCAGTACCAGTAACCTGGTTCCTCTAGCTAGATTCCCCCTACCAGTAGTCCATTCATCCATCAATTTGATGGATTCATCCACTGACGAAATCAGAGCCTTCATAATCCAACAATTGGATAAAATGGATAGACCTGGAGAGCATGTTAAGTGAGATGGACTAATCACAGAAAGTGAAAGGTATTAACTCTCATAAGAGGAAGCTAAGGAGTAATTGAGATACCAGAGGGACTTCAGATAATGGAGGAGAAAATGCAGTGGAGCCAGGAAGGTGGTCTAGGAGAAGGGAATAGAGAGAGAGAAGAAAACACTTCTGTTGACATTGTATACATATGTGGGAATACCAATGTCAATCTCAATACCCTGTATGGGAAAGGGAGGGAATGAGTAAAGAGCTGGGGGAAAGACCACTACATGCTGTGTGTTCCACTATCGCTGTGAACTACATTATGATGTGAAACTACAATGCACCAATAAAAGTATAAAAAAAGACAACCATTGTATAAAAGCCCCACCCCTGAACCCTGAACCCCCCCTTTTGCCCTTTTTATTTATTTATTCTTTTGTTTATAAACAGAGTCTTGCTAGTTTGCTGAGTCTCATTATGTTGCTGAAACTGTTAACCATGCTTTTAACACATGAGCTTTTTGGGGGGACATTCCAGATTCAAACCACAACAATTTTCAAATAATAAATTAGAAATTTAAGAACAAGGAAGAAGATTCCAAGAACAGAAAGATCTAGCAAGAATAAAGGGGAATTTGAACTGAAGTTGGTGTAAGTCCAAAGTCCTTGCTTTTATTGTTATATATACTATCTCTTTTTATTAAAGCTTCTTGGAATTATTTTTGAAACAGGAAAAGAAAATGGGAATTATATTGATTCATAAACTAATCACTTCAATATAAATTATAAGCTTCTACCTGAACTGAGGCTATGTGTTTACCAAATTGTTTCTTTCTTTCTTTTTTTTTCATGACTTTTCCCAACCTTAAAGTAAGGTTGGTGTCACTGGCTGTGTTCTGTCCAGTAGAATGTAGGAAGAGATGATACGGGCCATATCTAAGCAACCTTGTGAAACCACTCGTACAACTGTCCATGTCCTCCTGTGCGTTCTGGCAATCCTGGAGGACAAATGATAAGCAGCAATGACAAAAGGAAAGAGGCAGTGTTTACTCCTTGATGGTAGTCCACAGCCCAGCACTAACTGAATTGGTTACTGGTAATAATAGCTACAGGCCATTACTGCACTGACACTGATATTTGTTTTTACCACAGTGATCCTATCCTGCCTCCCATACTACCCTACAACCATGAGAAAGTATACTCAGTAAGGCCACTAATGTCATGCTGGCACTGGCATTTTCAATTTTCTCTCTACTTTTAAGAACTCAGGCTTATTACTAGGTTTTATAAGTCATAATAACTACTAGTTTACTTTGGAAGAAAATTCTTTTTCAGTCTACAGAAATTAATAATGGTTCCTTTTTCATCTGGGACAAATGAAACATAATTTGCTTTGATTTTTATAACAATGTATTCTATCTAGATAAAATCAACTGTGGGAATCTAAGTGATTTTTGTTACCTAAGGTGGCTCAGATCTGAAATGTTTCCTTGAACTTTTGCTACAGACTGTAAGTGTGGTACTTTTTATATAGAGCTTTTGCAATATATAACAAAAATTGAAAAGAATGTAATCCCTATGGGTAACTAGTGGGTTCATCAAATCACCTGTAGAGGGAGTGCTGGCCAAGTGTTAAGACTGAAGGCTTTTAAAACGTTGATTGTGCATGCTTGTAATCCTAGTACTTGGGAGGCTGACACAAGAGGATCACAGGTTCAAGCCAGACTCCACAACTTAATAAGTACATCAGCAACTTAGAGAAACCCTATTTCAAAATAAAAAGTAAAAAGGGGTAGGGTATACCTCAAAGGTAGAATGCCCTTGTGTTCAATTCCCAGAACCACACACACAAAGTTGAATGTGGACAGAATCAGAGGTGCTGGAAAAACAAGGAAGTAGCCAGAGAGCAAAAATGTCAAAAAACAAGTGGAAAAGAAGATAGATACTAATAATACTATAAAGAAATAGAGTGGAGCTCATGCTGACATCTAGAGCATTTTGGAAATAAATTTTGGGGGGGATTAATGATGGCTGGCAAGCCAGTAAGACTTTCTATTTCTCATCTATTTGTACCCTTCAAATGAGGTACCAAATAAAAATGGAGATATTTTAAGTTCCATACCTTAATAGATAATTTGCAATATAAATTTCCTTATTTCCTTTTTTGATGAAAATGCTCTTCTCATATCTTCACTTTATGAATGTTGAATAGTACAATAGTGCAGTTGATATTCCCAGATGTTTTTTTGTTGACAACAGAGGTAAATCAAAGAAAATTACCCCCACACACCATTGATACTCCAGCGAGGGATGATTTGGGGTTTACACAATTCTTTTTTGTGCAAAATAAGAGTCCATATGATCTATACTGTAACTGCATATCAGCTGCAATATTCTGGGTCAGCCCGATTTATGAGGCACAATATGTGTTCTATACCCAGAATTACTGCTGACTCAAAACACCCAGTTAAGAAGCAGTTTATAGAGCTGATTTTTATTTTCTATTTAGACTCCTACAGTGAATTCATTTTCAGAACTCTATGACATTTTCTCAGTTACAGCTTTGCATTTTCACCTTCTAATATGTATATTAGAAATAAACATTGAATTAAGGCTGGTATACATAAAAAAGGACGGCTCACTAAAAATTGTGTTCTTAATTATGTCTCTTATGAAGGGTATGCACCCCTTAGCTTAAACAAGAACCTGATCCTTGGGTGTGTAACAGTGGTACAGCTCTTGCTTAGCATGCACAAGGCCCTGGGTTGGATCTCCAGCACCAATCAACAACAATACAAAACCCTGAGCCTTCATTGGACAAGTCATCACATGTAAATAGGGACTGAAAATTCCTGGATTGCCTTTGTTTCCATCTTTATCCTCTTCCTTCCTCCTTGTATAGCTGTACACCCTCCTGAGAGTCCTCTCTGCTTCCTCAGAGGACTTCTTTTTAATCCCATAGCCTTCATAGATACTTCCACCTCAGTGTGTCAGTCTGCACTAAATGTTTGTTTCCCTCCTCCACTAGATGGTGGATCCTAGAAGATAGGAACCATGATGACTTTTTGACACTCAGTTAAAAATTACCCAGTGAATTAACACTCAGTGAGAATGACTACTCTTTTGTTGTTGTGGTTTGTCTATTTGCTTTGTAGGGGGTATTGAGTATTGAACCTAGGGGCATTCTACCTCTGAGCTACACCCCCATCCCTTTTGATTTTATTTGAAATAGGATCTCTCTAAGTTGCTGATGCTGGCCTCAAACCTATCTCAGCATTCCAAGTACTGGGATTCCTTGCATTAGTCCTTGCATTGATTCTTCAGAAGTCTGAGGTGTCGTCCTCATTAATAAAACCGAAACATTTCTCAAGAGATTTCTTCACTACCCTTGGCTGTATTCATGTGTACTAAGGCTATCTGCCACTGTCGTCACTCCATCAACCCCTGCAAGCATTGTGTTCCTTGCTTCCCTGAGCAAGCCTGATTTCTGCAACACTTGGAGATCCTGCTGTGTTCACCTGTTTAGGGGACACTGTTACAAATATGGCATCCTTGTCACACTCAAGGGCTTATGAATGGCTTAGGAAGTCAAGAGATATATATGTAAAAAATATAAAGCCCAATGATGACAATAATATTATGATCAATGATGTTTTACAATTTCAGAAAGACATTTATATGTATCATCTCATTCAATAACCATTCCTTAGTGAGATATTAGGTCTACCTGCAATAAACGTAAAAGGTGTTGGCTAAATATATCAGATGCTATTCTTATTTTACAGAAGAAGGATCTGAGGTGCATAAAGATTAACTAGAGCACACAGCTCCCTAGAGAGGCAGAGCCAGGAGCAGAAGGCAAGGTCTAATGACCCAAGTTTCATTCTCTTTGCACTGATCCATTATCCTGCCTGTTTCAAAGCCTCAATGTGAGAGTGTTCATTTCTTTGACATATTCAATCTGAAAGGGAAGACATCCCCACATCCTTCATGATTACCTATAAGCTTGAATTGCTTTATTAGCAAAAGTGTAGGCCATAATTTTTTTTTTTTTTTTTTTTTTTTTGTGGCACTAGGGATTGAACTCAGGGGCATTCTACCTCCGAGCTACACCCCCAGCCCTATTTTTTTATTCTTTATTTTGAAACCGAGTCTCACTAAGTTGCAGAGTGCCTCACTAGGTAGCTGAGGCTGGCCGCGAACCCGGATCCTCTGGTCTCAGCCTCCCGAATGCTGGGATTACAAGCGTGCACCACCACGCCCGGCGGCCATAATTTTTTTAATCTAAGTTTCTCTTAAATAATAGCTCATCCTTTCTTGTTAGAAATCTTGATTCTGTTAGCACATGATCCACTAACCCAGCAGATTTTAGATATTTCTGTTTGTATATTTAAGAGTTTTCTGTAATATGTTGGTTATATTCCCTATGTATATATTTTCTTCTAAGTAACATCTGTCCTTGTATTAAGAGTTTAAAATTTGGGATCATTATGTGCCTGCCCCTTCTACCTCATTATCACCACTATAGTCACTATTATCACTTTCTTTTTTTTAAATTTAATTTTATTTTTTATTGTAGTAATTCGTGCAATATAGCATACATCTTTGTTAAGTACAAGTTGTTAACAACATATTTGCACACAATTCTCATTTGACCCCTTCCCCAATTCCCACCCCGTTCCCTCCCCCTCCCTCCCCCTCAGGTTCACTTCAGTGAGTGACCTTCATATGATTGTGTAAGTACATCATGTGCCTTAGGTTATCCCTCTGCCCCATGCATACACTACAATTAAATCAACTTCTTTGCTTATCGAGGATCTCTCCTTTTCATCTAGAGACCCTCCTATGCCCCATCTTCTCCCTAGCATCCGCATATTAGGGAGAACATATGCTTCTTTACTCTTTGTGACTGACTAATCTCGCTTAACATAATGTTTTCCAGTTGCATCCATTTCCCTGCAAAGAATATGATTTTGTTCTTCTTTATGGCTGAGTAAAATTCCATTGTGTACATATCCCATATAATCACTTTTTTCTTCCTTTTCCTGCTCCTCCATCCTTTTGGCCAAAATGGTTGACATTCATTGAATGTTTAACATATACCTAGCACAGTTCTGTTCCTTCCTTCCTTTAATGCTCATAAAAAACCCTATCAGTTTGGTATTTCTGTTTTATTTTAAGGTTAGGACAATTGAATCCTGGAGTGATTAAGCAACTTTTCTTTTTATATATATATATTTATTTATTTATTTATTTTGTGGTACTGGGGATTGAACTCAGGGGCATTCTACCTCCAAGCTATACCCCCAGACCTATTTTTTATTCTTTATTTTGAAACAGGGTCTCACTAAGTTGCGGAGTGCCTCACTAGGTAGCTGAGGCTGGCTGCGAACCCGGATCCTCCAGTTTCAGCCTCCCAAATGCTGGGATTACAAGCGTGCTCCACCACACCCAGATAAGCAACTTTTCTTAAATCAGACAAGGAAGTTATTTAGTATATGAAACTCTACAAAGAGCTACATATGCCAGTTTCCCGCATGGAAAGATGCATAGAATATTAAAGAGTATAAAATCTTTAAGGGCTGAACCTTATGGATCCTCCTACCATATGCTCTCAGAATACTCTGTACTTTTCCTTTATGGGACTTATTACAAATTATCATTATATACTTATTTTTGTGATCATTTGTTCAATGCCCTTCAATGAGGACAAAAACTGTTTCTTACTTCTGTTCGCCCAGCTCTTAACAGAGAGCCTAGCAGCCTAACATGTGATGGGTACTCTATAAATAGCTATAAATAGCTATTGAATAAATGAATCTCCTCTGGCCCCACTGTCAAAGCAACTTCACCAAGGATTGCTTTGGTGTTCTTAATTAATATTTTAGTGCTCAATGTAAACATCTATGGAGCTCATTTCTGGCAAAAGAAAAAAGTGTGCTGGACCCAGACCTGAGTGCTTTGCCTTAATCTTTGTGCTTAGCAGCAAGCTTATCTTAGCTGTTGACCCCAAATGACTTAACTGCCATATTCTAGTTACAGATACTCTTTGAAAGTGAACTAAGCCATCCTCATAGAAGCTACTTTTCACTTGTGTGTTTGGTATGTATTTTCATAGATTATAGAAACTAATATGAATTTCTGTAACATAAATTGTACATTTCTAAGGAGTATACTATGTTTTGAAAACTGTATTTTAGTGTCAAAAATAAGAATTTGGCCTTACTTTTTCTAGTATATTGGAGTTTGCAAATAAGCCATTCGTGTCTCTGGTCCAATGGCTTAATGAAAATTAATTTTTTGGTAACTATTACTATCAAAAGAAATTTTGAAAAGAATGTGGAAAGAGGAGGGAAATAAAAACAGTATGTAAGCAGAAGGATGGACAGGTATTATACAGCTTAATTGGTTGGCTAGCACATATAATATATATATATATATATATATATATATATATATATATATATATATATATATCACAAACGAAGCAGTCTTTGTTGAAGAACATGTTCAAGGTCACTGTATGAATAAGAGTCAGATTCAGAATTTGTGTCCATATCTCACTACAAACTCTGGGTTCTTTCTTCTGCATCAGTCATTCTCAAACTTTGTCATACACTAGAATTACCTGGAAAGACTTGTTAATCACAAACTGCTGGATGCACTCTCAGAGTTTCTGTTGAATACAGGTTTAAGGTGAGGCCTGATCATTTGCATTTTTACAAGTTCCCAGACATTTATTGATACAGTTGGGCCAGACTTTAAGCACCATTGCTCTATATCATGGAGATGTGGCACCCCCTTTTTTAACATGAAACATACTGTTATTAGTTATTTTGGAAAACTAATGAAGAATTCACAAATTTATAATCAAGGTTTTTAATCTGTCAACCTTGATTATATAACATGATGTACTACTTCTGCCCTCTTGCCCAACTGTGTTCCTCGGTTCAAAGATCTGCTTCAGTGATAGTTTGGATTTTTACACTCAAGTACCTGACTAGATACAATCATAGCATTTGGGCATCACTCAAAAATGGTTCCCCAACTCATTTGATCTTCGCAGCTCTATGACTTAGGCAAGTAATATACTAGCATCTTTGTGGGAGGTGAGTAGTAGGGATTGAACCCAAGGACATTCTACCTCTGAACTAACTTCCAGACTTGTTTTATTTTTTATTTTGAAACACGGTCTTACTAAGTTGCTAAGGACTTCACTATGTTGCTGAGGCTGGCCTCAAACCTGCAATCCTCCTGTCTTACCTCCCAAGTAATGGGATTACAAGCGTGCACCACCATGCCTGGCATCTTCCTTTTTATAGATGGGAAATATAAAGCTACAAGATACTAACAAGATAGATTATATTGCTAATAAGTAAAAGAGGTAATCTCAAATTTTGCTATTTTTAGTAGCAAAATCTAGAAACAAAGATAATCTCAAATTTTGCTATTTTTAGCCCAATCTAGGACTTTTTCCATTACTAGAAATTTAAATTATTTCACAAATAGTTTTTTTACTTCAATAAAAGAATGAAAGAAAGGAGAGAAGGTGGGAGGGAGGGAGGGAGAAAATGGTTTGGCAACACAAAATTAACTGAGTTCATTACATATCCTATGTATTATTGTATAGGCATTTATATAATAAAAAAGGAAGACTCTCCCTAACCTCTAACCCAGCTCTCTTTTTATATTTTATTTTCTTAGTTTGCTTTGTTTTGTTGCTGCTTGCTTGTTTGTTGCTAGAATATTCAATGCTATAATGTTCTCAGTCTGTGTTTTTAAAAATATCTAATATTTCATTCTCAAGTTCATTTTCCAGAAGATATCCTCTGTCAGTAGGAACAGATGGTTCAGTTGATTGCTAATAGGACATGGAGATAATTGTTAGTAGGTTAACATTTAAAACAAAGTCCATTTGGGAGTTGCCCCAAATCTGCTAGCGTAGTTTCATAGCTATTTGTGGCATGTAGGCAAGATATCATGTGGTTATCAGTCTATATTCCAGGGCAGCAAATTTATAACCTGTCTCAAAGATCTATACCAAAGCTGAAGTAAAATGAAGTACCGGTAATGCTGATGTTTATGTTCTTGAAAGCCAATCAGCTGCCTAGTGCTGACCATTCTGCTTCTGTAACTTCTTTTCCATCTCCACTGCCACCACCCTCATTCAAGCCTTGCTTAGCTACAGCCAACCCTTCTGTGCTACACTCCCAGCAGATCTCAGTCCCTGTAACCTCTGTTCTTTCCAATCTTGTGACAATTTTCTACCTCATTAATCTCCCTGAAAACAGCTATGTCTCCCTAAGTTGTTGAGACTGGTCTTGAACCTGTGATACTCCTGTCTTATCCTCCCAGGTACTAGGATTATAAGCATGCACCACCAGGCCCATTCTATTTAATATTTTTACATCTTTCTTATGATCTTTATTTTCTTCCACCCTACCTATAATTGCTACACTCCAGTGCAGTTTCTAAATTCAAAATTTCATCATTGTTTTTCTGTGTTTATAATCTTTATTGACTTCCCATTGCTCTGCAAAAGAAGAGCAAAATCCTTGATGTGTTCTGTCACATCCAACGTGATATGTTCTTTGCACCCTGCTCAAGTCTCACTTTCCCTTACCTGCTCTCATGTACTCTGACCTTTTTCACTTATTCATTTATTTAGTGATATTGGAGATAAAACCCATGGACATTCTACCTCTGAGTTATACCCCTAGCCCTATTTAAACAAACAAACAAACTTTTTTTTGTGAAGCGGGGATTCACTAAATTGCTATACACTGTCCTGAAACCTGTGATCCTCCTGTCTCAAGTACTGGGATTATAGGTGTGTGCCATGGTGCCACCTATGGCTTTTAATCCTTCAGTAAGACTTGCCCTTGTTTCAGAGCCTTAATACAGGCATTCGTTCTGCCTAACATCACCTCCCCATCTCCATCTTTCCTCTCTTAGTTCATTTCTTTTGGCCTTCAGAGTTCAATTCAAATATTTTCTCTTTGAAGAAGCTGCCCTTATTCCCTAGGAAATGTTAGCACCCCATACTTTTTCACCGCACACACTAGTCATTTAACTAGCAAAGAAGGAATCTCAGTAAGAGAAGGGGGCATGTTTGACTCATTTCCTATGAGATCCACATTGCCTAACACAGTGCCTGGATACACAGTCACTGAGTAAACATGTATTAAATAATTTAAATATAAATAAGTAGAATAAAAATTTGATGTGTATTTATTGAATGAAACTTTTGTGTTGGTCTTATTTCCTATCTTTCTTACCAATCTGTAAATTCCCTGATTTGTTTTTGTGCCCCTAGAAACCAAGCCCCTCTAAGTTAGTAGGTGTTAAGGAAACACAAGTTTAATGAAGGATAAATGAAGGAAGATAGGAAAAAATTTACAAAGGAACAGCCTGGGGAAACATAAGGTGGTAATTTAACCTTTTATATAATTAACAAATTCTCATATCTTTTACAATGTCTTCGTATATCTAGATATAAAAATTAACAAAATGTTGTCTTATTGACAACTGATGTTTACTGGGAGTAAAACAAAGGGAAGGAAACAAACACTATTATAGTATGAAAAACAGAGAGTGTTGATCCATGACCAAGTTCAGATGAAATAAAGAACCTCTTCATTCCTATAAGAAAGTGATTTCAAATACAAAGAAAAAAATGGATGAGAATAGTCCTTGGAAGAAGAAGGAAGAAACTGTCAGTTACAGAAGAAAATTAAGTAGCTTATCTACTTTTTGCTGATAAACTTCAGTTTGGTGATATAGAGACTGACCTGAGAGCTGGAGTCTTTCCCCAGCCAGACTATAGCATCCTCACCTTAGTTCTTCTTCTCCATGCCAATCAGCCCCTGGGAGGGCAAGCCCCATATAATCACAAGCCCTTCACTTCCTATTATCTCTGCCTGACCTGCTGTGTGTGTGACCTTGGACAAATCACTTCTGTCTTATGTAAAAGAAGGGGACAGTCTGGTGTCTAGGGTTCTTTCCATAGAGAATATTCTGTGATTCTCAGTCTTGCCTTGTTGTAAGTTTTGGTCTATGGCTGCTGGTGCTTTGGTTTCCTTCATTCTTTACTTACAGTCTGCTGTCTGCTGGGGAGTATTTTAAGTATGAAAGACAAAAGGAAAAAAAAAAAAAAAAACAGAAGTTCTAAGAGACAAAATCTTTGCCCTCAGAGAGTTGCATTCTAGTGTAAGAAGACAGTCAATAAAGAGAAGTGAAAAGTGCAATATGCTAGGTACTAGAAAGTATCAAGGGCCACACATCTGTAATCCTAGTACTTGGGAGGCTGAGATAGGAGGATCCCAAATTCAAAGCCAGCCTTATCAAGTTAGCAAGGCTCTCAGCAACTTAGCAAGACCCTGTTTCCAAATAAAAAATAAAATAGGCCTGGGGGTATAAGCTTGGAGGTAGAATGGCCCAGAGTTGAATATCCAGCACCATACACAAAAGAAAGAATTCAGGAAAAAAATAAAGCCAGGAGAGGGGCTAGGCCCCTGGTGAGGGTACTATTGAGCAAGTATCATGGAAGACATCACTAAGAGGGTGACATGGAAGGAAGAACTCAATTCTCTGCAATTGCCTATGATTTATTTTGGATGCATCTTTGTGTATCCCTTGCTTTTCCTCTCCTTTACTATAGCCTTGGTTCCTTTCCTACCATCTATACCCAAGGCCATAAGCAATGGTTTCCTCCTTACTCTCATTGTTACTACCCTTTCTGCTACTCTCCATTTTCTGCTCTTTCTTGCTGAATATCATCTTCCTTACAATTCACTCTAGTGTCATTTACTTTCTGACAATTCCTCAATTATTTCCCTCAATTATTTCTCTGACAAATTTCCCCATGACCTGCACTGTCACCACCCTTAACCACATACTCCCTGATCATGCCCATACCTGGCTTCACTCTGTGTCTACCCACAAATGTGGTTCTCTCTGCCTGGTCTATCCCTGCCCCAATGGTCTACCTGGCAAGAGTACTACCTGCCCTCCATATCCCTGTTGAAAGCAAGCCCCCACTTGGGATGCCTTCCTCACTTCCTCTGCATGGAATTGGCTTCTTACTCAGCAGCATGTTCTGTACTTTGAACATACCTCTCTGCTCTGTTTATCACACTGTATTGTAATTGTCTACTTTCCTCTGTCTTACTCTCCTTCTGGAGAATATTCATTCTTCATTCATACTTAGTAAATTCTCAATGAAACTGATGAACACACAGGCTGTGGGGAGAGGAGAAGATGAGAAAGGGAAGGAAATTGCCAGTCAGTTGTAGAAGTTGTGAAGCTGGAGGAGGAGAGAAGACATTGCTTCCTAAAGCTGAGGATTAAAGAGACTTCAGAGTAGCCCAAATTCTAACTGGAGGCCTCCACATTAACCTATCTTCCATTAGTCTGGCTCTGACCTTTTGTCCCCATTCTTCGAACAGGGCTTCCACAACTCGGCCCCCACCTGGTGCCCCAGTTCTGAGAACTCGCCTTCTGTCTCACTCCTCGCTGCCTGAATCTCTCTTTTGGAGACCTGCCTAATATGCCAGGCTCTCTAAAACTGGAACTCTGTCTTGCTCTCTTTTCTACCCCCACCTCCCATCTCTCCCTTTTTAATCTCTGCCCTGCACATGAACCCAGGCAGGTGGCCAGGGCCCTGCTAATCCCTGACAAGTTTCCATGATTCTGACTTTGAGCATTACATGCTCTTGGATTCTTTCTTTGCCTTTCACTGCCTGCCCGCTGTGGCCACCAGCCCTCCCCTCCCCCATGCCATCTGACTGTTCAGATGACCACCTGCTCTCCAAGGCCATACCCTTCAGTTTTCTTCAGATTCCATTGTTCCCTGTTCAAACAACCTGCTTCAAATAAAACCTCTGGACCTAGTTTTTTTTTTTTTCTTCATTTTTTTACTAAATCTTCTACTTTTAGTTCTTGGGTCTGCTCATGTTTGCCTTGTTTCCTGCTTCATGCTGACTAGGCATACTTTAATGGGGATGGAAGATCTTGGGGATATTACTGTGCTTATCTAGTTCACTTTAACACATCTTATGGTGTTGAGATACTAGGGAAATTTATTTATTTTATAGTCTAACACTCTCATATTACAGAGGAGGACACAGGAGCCCAAGATGTGAATAGGCTTTCCAAAGCTGCACAGATAGCCTGTGGCAGAACATCCAGAGATCCCAGGCTTTTGTGTCACAATCAAGGACTGCCCTTTCATTACATTCACTTTCTTTGTAGATCTGATTTTCACAAATCAGAGGGTTCTGTAAAATAAAGATAATGGAATCATTTGTAGGCAACTTGAAGACATGAGGGCACTAACCCATAGCCAGTATATTTTCAAGCTAAGTAAATCCTATTATATTAATCTACCTCCTCCATGGATGCAGAATTATATGAAGAATGAAGAGAAGATATTCTAACTTTAAGTTATCTCAAATATAGCAATAATTTTGGGGCTGGAGATGTAGCTAAGTGACAGAGTACTTGCCTAGCATGCACAAGGCACTGGGTTCAATCCCCAGCACTGCAAACACACACAAAAATAAAAATACCAATGCATTTGATTTTCCCCTCAGGGCACCAATAAGCTGTGATCTAAGAATCCAGAACAATGAAATAATCAAGAGATGAAAAGACATCAGAACACAGGTATTCATTAATCAATCACTGAGGCAGAAATGATGTTACAAAGCAAATTCTGAGGCCAAAGACTTTAAAAACAATTTAATTTGTTGCCTAGAAGAAGAAATGGGACATATGTCTAACATATCTGTCTACTGAAATGACAACTGGCACTTACTGCTTAAGACAATTCACCAAGCTTTACTGTGGATCCCAAGATGTATTAAACAAAGTCTTCACCTTGTTTGAGTTGGGGTGGATGGCTGTGCACACAAATAATTACAATGTCAAGGCCCACAGTTAGAGTGATATAAACAATAAGGCAATGGAAATACTGCTGAAGGAGGGACTTCTTCCTACCATGTTGGATGAGCAAAAGTGTAAAGGAAGCAAGGGTACCTGTGGTCTCAGAGGCAGCCCTGACCTGATGTGCCAATCCAGAAGCCGCAAAGCCACTCCGATGCCACTTCCCTTTCTCCTCCTACATCCAGGCACACATCAAGTCTGACAATTGTAACACCTAAAATATCTTGTAAACCAGTTTTTCCTGGCCACTTCTTAGATTATCTTATCCCACAGTGACTGCCTGCAATAAGACCCTGACCTATCCTGAACCTACAATGTCCTCTTCCTCCAATTCACCCCCTATTCTGTCATACTGACAGCATGATCCTGCTGCCAATCAGAACATGTCATGCTGGAATTGAAAAACCCTCCTATGATTCACCATTTACCATGCTCTTCCATTATCTGGTCCCTGCTCAAGTCTTGTCTCCTGCTATTCGTTGCACAATCTGTTCCAGCAATATTGAATTCCCTAAATCCCTTTCCTGGAAAAAGAAAAGCCTTTCTCTTGTATACTACCATGATTCTTCCCAGGAGGCCTGAAAACCAGAGTACTAAACAGAGTCCATGATTAACAGAGCAGCCAATTCAGCAATTGGAAGGGCCCTTTATGCCAGTGGTTCTCTCTCCCCCATAGGATCTCCCTAGCAACACTGCCATTCTACCCTAATCAATTACAAAAGCAGGATCCCCAATTCATTTTTTGGTTTTTAGATTGAAAACATTTTATCAAATAAGGTGGTATTGTTGGCAGAAATATCATAATGACCAGTTATAGGAAAATAAAAGGATGATATAAAAAAGAACATTAACGTGTCTTAAGTACATACAACATGTTGCATGAATTATACATTATTTTCACATTGCTCTCCATTTAATCCTTAAAAGAAGTTATGAATATTTGCTTCATTTTCAAGATAACGACAACAGGCCTTATATAAACTGGATTTCTTATCCAATGTTACTTTGTGAAGAAGGAATAAAGGACCCTAGTCCAAGTCTCTTCTTTCTCTATCACCTTTTCAGTACAGGTACTAACCATGCCCCCACATTGCATTCTGAATCATTCCAGATAAACATATTGAATTTAGTTGTGGTGTAGTCCACACTTTGTTTTTCTGATTCTCTGAAAGTGGTCTGTTGGTATAATGTAGATGTGATACAATTCCTCTCTCCCCTCTCCAAGAAGTCCAGACAAGTGAACACAGGACACACACCATAGAAGCATCTGCTAGTCTCTCCCCTTCCCTCTTTCTTCCCTTCCTCCTTCCTTTCCTCCCTCCCTTCCATATACTAGGGATTGAATTCAGAGGTGTTGTACACAGAGCTATATTCCTAGCCCTTTTATTTTTTACTTTGAAACAGGGTCTTACTAAGTTGCCCAGGCTGGCCTCAAACCTGCAATCTTTCTGTCTCAGCCTCCCAAGTACTAGGATTACAAGCCTGTGCCACTACATCTAATTTATCCTTTATTAATATTGATATTAGAACTATGGCTTCATAGAGCAATTAATGACTGAGAGCCTATTCAATGTTATGCATCCTTTTAAAGACTAGATAAATAGGACCAGAAAAGCATACAGGACATGAGTGACAATGTTAGGACTGGTATGTCTCAGGCAAGAAATCATTACTTATTGAGTCCTGACAGCTGAGCATGGTCACACTGTATCTGGTAATTGTATCAATAAATCCATAGTTAGGTATTGCTATTTCTGTCTCATGATGGAGAGAGAAAGTGAGGCTTAGAGAGGTTGAGTAACTCAACTCAACTCAACTCACAAGTCTAGTTGGGGGTGGCAGATCAAGGATAATACTCAAGTCTCAAACCATAGAGCTCTGGCTTCAACTCCCATTCCCCATAAGCATTTAACCTCCATTTTCAAATACCCACATGCCAAAAGACATTTTGTACCAGATACTAGAACTTGTTGACCGAATAGTCATCAGTCAACTTAGATGGTTCCTCTGGCAGCTTATTCCAAGCAAGATATAAAATATTAATCAATGACTCTACTATGTGAACAATTTTTTAAAGCAAATGTGAACTTTAAGGATTTTTTTCTTTTAAGAATCTATGTATATTAGGTTAATGTTTTTTAGACTATTACTGCCTATGATGAACTCCTGTGATCCCAGTACTTGGGAGGCTGTGATAAGAGGATTGCAGGTGGAGACTTGCCTCAGAAGCTTATGGAGATTCTCAGCAAGTTAGTGAGACCCTGTTTAAAAACAAAAAAAAAAAAACATTAAAATATCTGGGGGTATAGCTTGAAGATAGAATGCTCCTGGGTTCCATCCCAGTGCAGCAGCAGCAGAAGGAGGAGGAGGAGGAGGAGGAGGAGGAGGAGAAGAAGAAGAAGGAGAATAAGAGAAATATCACTGCCTATTACTTTATCTGTTGAATTCCTTTTTCTTGTGTTTTTGTGTTTTAGAAACAGTGAGTACTGATTTCTAAAAGTGAAATCAAATAAGAACAACTTGCTCTTGCTCTACACAGCTATAAAAACCAGAAATTCATAGTGAAAAGGCAGAAAACACAACTTCTTAGTAATCAAGGGTAGAATCTCATCATGTAGAAAAATAAAATATTGGCAGACCTTTGAACAAGGAAACAATACCCTGCTAAAGACTGCACAATTTTATTTCTATTATTTGGGAGACTCCAAGGGCAAAAACAAAAACACGAAATGCTGATTCTAAAAATCTTTGACAAAATACCAGTCTAGAAATTAATATTTATCATATTTTTAGTGTTCCTGACACAACAGCTCTTATGTGCTGATGTTTATGAATACAAATTTGCTGGTTCTGTGGTCATATATTATCTTTTCAGAAAATAACAAGGTAGGCAGATGCCTTCCTACTTGTGATCACTAAAGCTAGAACTGTACCAAGAATAGATAGCAACATTTATGACAAATAAAACTGAAATCAACAGACCACATACCTTGTAACTGTATATTGATTCAATTAATTAAAATGGTAAAATAGACAATGATTTTCTCACCAGTTCTGACTATTTAGAAGATATTTGTGCTATGCTTTTTGTCTTACTCTTAGTTTAGTGAAGAAAAAGAAATGAGGTAGATGGATGGTAAGAAAGGGTTCAATAGCTTATTTAATAGAATGAAATGTTTTTATTTAGTGAGAAGGTTGAATAGCACAAAACCACTCCCAATACCCTGAAGTGTCCATCATATCATATTCTCATAGCACACAGGTTCACATTTTAAGTAGCACCTCTATGCCGTAGTTGTTGCCCAATACTTCCTTTACTTGAGCATATAAATTTCAGAAAACAAAAATAAAGTATGCACTGGTTGTATGTTTTCTAACATTTTTAGGATATCATTGGACTTATTTTTTGCCCATGTCATTCTTTTATTCAACATACCTTGAGTGTACCACACACTATGCATGTGAATTTATATTCCACTAAGACAGACAAGCACAAGTTCCATAGACTTGGCATAAAACTAGCTGTAAGTGCCATAATGGAGGAGTCTGTGAACTCATGCTTCTGCATCTGCGATCCCAAGGACCATATGGAGGGGCATGGGTAAAATCTGTCTCATTGGGAGCTGTGATAATATTGATGATAGCAATGGTGATGATGGTGATATTAGCATTAACTGAAACCTTGCTATACATGAGACACTGTATAATGAGCTAAATATTCACTTACTCAGAACAATCAGAAGAAGTAATATATCTACTTTAGATGAAACAATGTAGGTAGGCTTGGTGAGGTTAAGAGTCTTGTTCAAGGTCACAGAATTAGGAGGCAAAAAGATAATTCCTAGCCAAAAGGAACATAGAGCAAAAAGTATTTGACACTTCTGGGCCATAGATGAGTAAGCTAAGTACCAGCCAGCCTTCCAAAACTGGCTGTTTCAAGTTTGCATTGGTGCCAATGTACACATCTGTGTTCTGTATGGAGGGAAGACCCAAGTTTTAGTTTTCTTTCATTCTCATGCATTCCAGTTCCCAGAACAGAGTAATAGCTGGTTCACTCTAGTGGCATCCATTCTAGGGACAAGGGTTTACAGTCTAGTATCTAGAGTCTACTAGAAACTTTTTTTTTTTTGGTGGTACTGGAGATTGAACCCAGGGGCTTTCTAACTAACTTCAAACTGCATCCTCTGCACAATTTTTTTTTTAATTTTGAAACAGAATCTCCCAAGTTGAGGCTGGTCTCAAACCTGCAATCTTCCTGTCTTGGCCTCCCAAATACTGGGATTACAAGTGTGCACCATCACACCCAGCTCTTCTGGAAACTTTGAAGAGAACAACTTGCTGACTCTCATTCAAATCTGTCTAAGATTCTTCCAGTTATCCTCTGAAACCACAGTGCAACGCTCTAGTTTTCTCTTAGTTGCAATGATTCTTAATACTGTCTGAATCACAATGTGCTTCTTGTCATATATGTCTTCTGGTACAGGAACTCTAAAGGCCAGAAGTATGTCTTTCTATTTCCACTAACTGACACAGTGTCTGACACTGAATTATAATGAACAAATAATCAAATCAGGCTCATAGGCTCAGAAGCCACTGCTTCATTCCCTGCATCTACTTCTAGCTATGAGATACCTCCATCCTGGACCCACTCCTCCATGCAGGGCCCTCTTAGACCTGCTCTAGCCTCTCTCTCCCCTTACCTGAATGCCCCATGAGGAGAAACAATCACATGTACACCTGAGTCTGTAGATATGAAAGGACAGCAGAGAGCACAGAGTCAATGAAACTCCCAGTTTCATGGTGATATTAGACTTGGGCCATAAGGAATAATCAAGAACATCCCAAGGGTGGGGGGGAGGCATAAGGAAAGGCAAAAGAGTTTTAAGAGAAGACAGTGTATTTGAAGAATGCTACGTAACCTAAAGGAATTAAAATACAGACACAGAGCAGTTTTTTGGTAGCACAAGATAGAAACCAAAGATATTAAGAAATGTATTCTCACAATGCACTCATCTTCAAGATACAGGAAGCATTCATGAGAATAGGAGTGAAATAGATGGAGTCAGGTCCAACCCACCTGTTTGTTGTTCCCAGATTCCCTGTATGCACTGAGGAGCCTCTGTACTTAGTAAACTCCCTGCAGGGTTCACTCACAGGTTCTCAGAACACACTCAATCAATACCTGCTGACATCAGCTATCAAATGGGGCACTGCTTGAAAATAAGGAATATGATTATTCCTGATGAGGGCAACTCAGTGAACCTTTCTTCCACACATATCCATCCTTCTCCCTGACAGATATGGTAATAAGGAGATGTTTTTTACTTTAGTAAAATCATCAACTCAGACATTCTGACTCTTCCAGGAGGAAACTAGCTGAGAGCCTGCTGGGAACCCTCAATTTCATTCAGTATTATATACTACATCTTCTTTCTCATGGTATCAACATTAACTTCAAAGGCAAACCCCAGTTAGTTCCCCAAAAAACACCCAACTCTTATAAATGCTGAAAACAATTACTTTCGATCCCTGATGTGTTTTTGAAATGCCCTTTTTTTTTCAATCGATAAGACAGATCATGCTATAGTGTCCATGATTAAATGCACTGTTCTGTACCTCAGTTTCTTCAAGTGTAATACAATATTTTCCTCGAAGGACTAATGTGAAAATTAAATAAATGAATATATCTAAAGTACTGAGCATAGAAACTGGCAAATATTTACTGTTATTTCATTATAATTGTCATCATTAATAAAGAAGTAAGTACTGCACAATTATATGAACTATGACGATCTACTTGTTTATCATAGATGGCAAGATCTATGGGCAGGTAGGTGAAGACAAAAATCTATATTTTAATCATTGCTGCACAGTCAGAAAAGAAATGTCTTTCTTCCTGTTTTGTCTACTATATAGTTTCAATCCCTGAATTGTGTTTGGCACAAACTTGAACCAACTTATTGATATCTGTGGGAAAATCTATTTTGGCTCATTATTTTAAAATGGATCAGCATTATATTTGAGCTAAGCTTTTCCCCTTAAATTTTATCTGAACAGCTTAGAAGGGTATCCTTCGATTGCTCTACTTAAAGCCCATATTCAAATGCAGTATATAATCAAGACTGACCTATGTAATGACACTTGGAGAAAATGAGACAGGAATAAAAACATTCTTAATGATATAAGACTATTTATAAACAATCTCCCCAACTCAGGATGCTGTGACAAAATAGCTTCTTGCCACTTCCATGTTTTAATGCCTTGATTAATTATGGAATGATGCTTAATTATGTATTTTATTATGCATAACAAATATAAATTATATACCTGATTGTTCATAATTGTATTATAATATGTATCATTTATCCTTGAAAGTGAAAGACCCTTTTTCAGGATGGATAAAGCTGTTTATCAGGAACAGAATATGGGTGGAATTAAATGGTCTCCACATTAATCATTTATTTTATGAAAATGTGAAGGTCATTCTCTACTTTAAGGTGCTTCCTGAATGTCTTTTGCAAGGTCTAGCAGTTGAATTTCAATATGCAAAGTAGAGATTATGCAATGTGCTTTACAATTCCCCTAAAGGCATACAGCTTTTATTTAATAAAGATGTTATTCTAAGAAGATTTACTGTGGTATTGTCACGTACCAAACCTTGTCTTGGAACGGTGATTATTATTAGTAAGGACAGATGACCTGTCTCTTTGGGTAGAACTGTAGATGTCATTGTATGTGCTGGTGAATTCTCCCAGAGTCAGAGGCTGATAAGGATCACATTGTGAAATATATAAATACCATTTATTGAGCACCTTTCCGGGAGAATTGCATTAAAACATATTATTATTATATTTTATATCTTATTATGAACAGTAATCAAGTACAAGGCACTATATATATATATATATATTTATATTATAAAACCTTCATGTTATTTCTCTCTGGCTGATAGATGGAAAATGTTTTATGCTGGAGGCCACACAACTAGGTAAAACAACTGCCAAACATGCAAAGTAAAGTTCTTTTGCTATCAGTGAATGCATATCATCACCTGGCTAAGAATGATGACCCATGATACCAGGGAAGGTTTCACACAGGTGTGACTTGGGCCAGGAGGCACATTTTACACCCTCAGGTTTGATTCACTCTTCCTGATGGTCAAAATGGTAAGCACTGGACAAAATATTTGGGCCAGATGGAAATGAACTTCCTTCTGGCTCCATTAGTTATGTGATCTCTGTGTTATTTCATTGCTCCAAAACTTTCTTATCTATCAAGCAGTGATAATAGTGCCTCCTCCATACACATGTTGAGAGGAGCAAATGAGCTCAGAGCACAGGACATCATAAGCCACCAATAATTGTTAACTGCTATTGTTGTTTTTTTCCATCTTCTCTAATAATTTTAACTACTATTCTGGGTTTTTGCAAACTAATCATTGATCCCCTTCCAGTTCTTTCCTCTTTCACTTTCAACCTCAAACACTAAATGTGTAGAACATAAAACATCAAAAAGTTAATACAATCTCCTTCTCCATTTTATGCCCCAGCCTTGACACCAATATCCCCTCTTTCATGATCCTATTTCTAGCCTCTTTTGTTCTATTTTAGTCTCCTCCAGACAAATGTCAAAAATAAACCCCACAATGATTACTCTTGGATAGCTTAGCAAGAGTATAGAGAGGAAGGGAGACTAATATTTGATGCTTCTTAAGAAAAATGTTCTCCAACCAAGAAGATATTGAATTTCACATTTCTGTCTAAGCAAATCAATGTTTCAGTAGATGTGTGTTATGGGATTTCTATGGACATGCATCAAGACTGTTTTTTGTTTGTTTTTCTTTTTCCTACTTAAGGAAGAGAAAGTAACTGACTCACTTGAGTAAAGCATTTGAAACAGCAACAACCAAACCCAAAGAGAATGAATTAGAGTGAAATATTGCCAATTCAGACTAACTAGGACCTAGAGGGGTCTGAATTACTGACAACTCTGACTTTAAAAACATATTATATTAAATATAATGATGATAATGTCTAATGATTAAACCTATGGTTCGTAGAAAGACATTCTGGGACTTAAAATCCTGCTCAGCCATTTTTTTATCTGTGCAATCATAGTAAAGTCACTTAAGCTCTTGAGGCCTGAGTTTCCATATGCATGAAATAAACAGAAATAATTCTAAACCATGCACTTTTGCTGAGGATTAAATAAGGTAAGGCTTTTCCTTAACACGGGGCTCAGCATAGGGTATATGCTGAATTAAAGGTTGCTATTATTACCAACATTATTATCATCAATATCATTCTTTTTTTCTTTATAGTACTGCACACAAACAGAAGTAACTAAAAAAACCTGATAAAACAATGCCAAATATTGAATCTTGTGGATTTTTTTGGAAAATGAAAATTAATAGTTTATAATAACCTGGGATTTATTGAACCATAAATTTGGATTCACCAACACTGATCTAGTAGCTACCCAAAAGCCTATTTAACTTTGGAAAGAAACACAGAAAAGTAGCTTCTAGGATTAGACAGTAGATACAAAGTGAGAATATAAACACAACAGGGTAGTAGTGTCCAGGACTAGGTAAAGGCTCTGTGATTAGTTAATAAATGAATGGTTGCAAAAGGATATGGTGTCATTTAGTGGAAACACTGAATTTAAACTTTCTGCTTGGGAATACCTTGCTTGGTTTCCTTTAATTCACATGTATTATGTGATCTTGAGAGAGTCTTTTAAATGAAATTCAGTCTCCCCATGTGTAAAATAGCGGTAATGATACAGGCCCCACCAAATTAATGAGAGGATGGAATGAAAGCCTAGAAAGTATTTCGCTTCGTACCTGGTAGGTAATTGCTCAATGTAACTAGCTACCGGCTCATGCTGGTTTCCTTCTCATTTCCCCTTGTGCTAAACTCTACCTCTTCCCCAGAGTAACACAGTCTTCTCCACACTGTACATGGTCCATCCTCAGCATTTCCATCCCTCCCCAAAATCATCACTTAGCAGCCTCCCAGATCAGTCTGATGATTTAGATTGTTACTTCCTCTGAGTCTAAAGCATTTACTAGATACCACAACATATCACAACCCTAGCCATGACCATTTTCTCTGCCCACCTTGCTTTTTATGATCTTCTTTAGGTTATAGTCTCACGGCCCCACCTTACCTCTTCATTTCTCAATGGCTCACTCTGGCTTCTTCGAAACTGTGCCAGAATTTACAGACATGTCATGTCTTTTTTCCCCCTACCTCATCTGGTACTGTACTATTTTGAATAGCATAAGAATCCCAGCTTCTCCTGAAAGCCTTCTTAGATGAAATTTATAAAATTGAATTTGCATATTCTATATCATCTGGGAATAGACTTCCTATTTTATTAACCTTCACCCCAATTATACACTTTGTGTATAAGTCACTCAACCCTGATTTATACCCTTAGTTTACATGCAATATAAATCCCTCACTGTCCACTAACAAACTGAGTTAAAAACCAAACTCTATGTCCGAGTTTCTCATGACTTGTGTTGGTAAGACAATGTGGATATGTTCTTCAACCATAAGACCTCATAAGTATAGTGAATGGTTCAGGTTCCAAAAACACTCTATAAAGAGTCTGCATTATGCATGACCATATGGCGGGAAAAATTCATATTTATGTGTTGGGCTCTTATTCAGCTTTGTTTTGCCAGTGCTTTCCATACGCCCTAGCATATAGTAAGGCTCAAAAAGACCCTGAATAGAATGTTCTAGTTTCTATTTTCCAGTTTGGTTCTAAGAACACATAGGGCTTAAAATTCTTTGAAATGACAATAGGAAAGAAAAAAATGAAGAAGAAAAAGCAGCACTAGCACTACTAGCACTGCTTCCAAATGATAGTTGGATACTATTCTAAGAGTTTTACATTCAGTGTTTTTTTTTTTTTTTTTTTCTTTTTTTGGTACTAGGGTTGAACTCAGGGAAATTCTTCCCCAGACCAATTTTTATTTTTTATTTTGAAACAGGATCTCACTAAGTTGCTGAGGCTGGGCTTGAACCTGCAATCCTCCTGTCTCAGCCTCCCAAATACTGGGATTACAGAATTGAGCCACCATGCCAATCTTACATTTACCTTTTAATTTAGTTCTTACAGCAATATTTTGAAGGAGGAATAGTACTTAGACACAAGAGAAATTAAGTAAACACAAAATAACTTAACCAAAATTAAGCAATGAACAAAAATCTGAGTTTAAAACTTTAGAGGAATCCATGCTTTTAACCATCATTTTTTTTTTTTTTTTTTTTTTTTTTTGCGGTACTGGAGATTGAACTCAGGGGCATTCTACCTCCGAGCTACACCCCCAGACCTATTTTTTATTTTTTATTTTGAAACCGAGTCTCACTAAGTTGCGGAGTGCCTCACTAGGTAGCTGAGGCTGGCCACGAATCCGGATCCTCTGCTCTCAGCCTCCCGAATGCTGGGATTACAAGCGTGCGCCACCACGCCTGGCTTTTTAACCATCATTAACCTGCATTTTCTTCTCTAAGTGTGTTTTGTACCAGTTATATTTACCTTATTTTCTTGAAATTAGGGCCTGGCTCAAGTCTCCCCTTCCAAATGCATCTCTTCGTGTCCTCTTTTATACTCTATTTTCCATCTAGAATAAATATATCTAGTTTCCCTACAATGTTCTTATCTCTTTGTTTTCCCTGTTTTCTCACCTTGGAATGCTGCCCTACCCTGTTCTGTCTTTCTAAATCATTTCTGTTCTTTAGGGCTATATTTCATTTTCAATATTTTCCATAGAGAGTATTTATAAGTATAACCCTTATTTCCAGGTTGTACTTATAAGTTCCTTTTTAATGTGTTCAAAACTCTTGATTTTACATGGAGGCACATACTGCTTTGTAGTTGAGTAGTAACTTTCTTGCCTCTTAAATTAAAATGTAAATTCCTTAAGGGCAAATGTTCTATCCTATCCTGGTATACTCAGTGTTTTGCACATTTTTTAGTGAAACAGGTACTCAAACTTTTGAAAATAGATTAGAGAGAGAGAGAGAGAGAGAGAGAGAGAGAGAGAGAGAGAGAGAGAGAGAGAGAGAATGAGAATGTTGAGAGGGGCTGGGAGAGAATAGATAAGGGAGGGGCAGAAACACAGAGGCGGGGAAAGAGATATTATTTAATTTGGTGACTCATATAAAGTCCCTGGTGCTTAATTAGCTCAAACCTGCTCTTACTTTGAAATTAAAATGCACTAGAAGTTCTATACATGCTTTGAAAACATTCTTTGTTTTCAATATTGGCTCAATATCTATGTCTATACCTGGGAGAAATCACACTAATGTAATAGTATTTTATCTTCGTAAACATTTATGAGCTGCAATATTAGGCAATCACACCAAGTGCTTACAAAAAGTGCATCATATTTATTCTGGACATCATTTAAGGCATCCTGAATGTACTGTCTCATATACAAAACAACCCTCAGAAGCCCTTCCATTAGAAACACAATATTTGAAAGATGCAAATAGTATTATGATCTTCTCTTTCACCACTACTGGGGTTACACACACAAAAGGAAGAAGAAAAATCTTACAAATTACATAATTAATTCTTTCATCATATGTCCCACTGCAAAGCTCCTACCCCCACTCAGGCAGGTTTGCAGGAAAGACGCTTTACCCTATTAGTGAAAGTACTGTCTCAAGTGTGAGGTAATCCCATTATAGTCATTGCAATTTCAGGCCTGTGTCCTGAGCCTCCTACCGACAGAAGGCTACCTCATCTCCTTCCTAATTAAGAGCACAAAATTCTTCCCAAACCACCTTCATTATTACACACAGCATGCTTGGCTCTATCAGGTAATACCCTCACATTCCAGAAGAATCAACTGCTTCTTTTAAATCCGAGGTAACCACCCCAGAGTTAATGATCTCAATTAAAACCTTTTTCCTACTCTCAGCAGATGAAGCCCATTTCACAAGAACAAAGGGGCCACGAGAAAAAGAAAGCTCAGTTACAAGGAAAGGTAATTGGAGAGATCATGTTTGGCTACAAACACATGCGTCAGATAAACAAAAGTAGAATAAAAATCTTGCCTAGCCAACAGAAAGGGTTCATGTAAAACTTCTTATCACAGTATACACCTACTTTTAAAAGATAGAAACAATGAAATAACAAAAAAGCTGCCAGATTTTCCCCTGACCATAACATAGCCAAAAGCACAAGGAATATTGCAAAACTGTCCTGGCAAAACCTTATATTAGAAACCAATCTCCTTAGATAACCAGCCCTGTGACTGAGCAAGTGTCTTTTCTCTCTGAATCTGAGTTGAAAACAACAAAAATTATGAATAAGAAAGCTCCTGAGGCTATTCCCTGCATTTGCATTTACTGAGGGCCACAAGACACTTTTCTGACCCTGATAGGAACTGGCAAGTTCATTTTATTTCACTTAATACCCTCCAGCATTATCAAATGCCTAAGGCATGAAATTATTATCCAAGCAAAATTTCAGCAGGGAAAAATGTATTATTAGGGTGCTTCCAATTAATAAGGCCTTTAAAAGGGGTTTCACTCACCACTTGCATTTTACATGCCTCAATACAGACTGTGACTAGCCCTTGCTGTAGACTGAATATTTATGTCCTCCTTAAATCTGTATGTTGAAATCTAATTCCAGTGCAAAGGTCTTAAGAGGTAGAGCCCTTGGGAGGTGATGAGGCTTAACAGTGATGCTCTTGTGAATGGTTTCTCCTGCCTTATAAAAGAGACTTCCTTTTCCCTTCCACCAAGTAAGTTTATAATGGGAAGTCTGCTGCCTGAAAACCAGGGAGCAGGTCCACGCCAGGTACTAACTCTGCTAGCTCCTTGACTTTGGAATCTCTAGCCTCTACAATTGTGATAAATAAATATTTATATACAGTTTATAGTACTTAGTCACAGCAGCCCAAACTGTCAAGACATCCCCTTACCATTTTTTTTTTTTGTGCCACTGGTTCTGAAAATAGGGTCCCAGATCAGCAGTAGCACTTAGAGACTTCCTAAGAAATGGAAATTCTGATTCCCCATTCCTTACTTCCTGAATCTAAAAGAAACTCTGGGGGTGGAGCTCAGCAATCTATGCTCCCTCTGCAGGATCCTTGCCTCTACTCCTGCTCCTCTCTGATTTGTGCTCCACACTGCCACTAAGTATATTTTTCTAAGATCTCAATATGATTCTCTTTCTCATTCACATGGTGCTCCAACCTTTATCAAGTAAAATTCAAAGTTCTTGGATGGCAAGCCAAGCCTTTCACCCCGGGCCCCCATTGACCTTTCCAATGTCACTTCTTGCAGCTCCTCCTGGACACGCTCCACTGGGGCAGTGATGAACTCCTGCTGCTCCCTGAAAGGCCATGGTCTTTGAGAAATCTGAGCTTCCCGCAAAATGTTTCTTCCACTCAGACAGACCCCATCACCTACACTGCTTGCCAAATTCCTTATCTTGTCAAACTCTTCTCATTGCAGGACAACATCCCTTCTCTGAGGCCTCTTCTGCCTCTACCTCTTCCTGTCCACTTCTCCCTTTATACCTCCAAATCTCAATGAATCTGTATTGTAGTTCCTCTATTATAGCACAACACTGATTAATACATTAATACATTAATTCTCACAACATATGGTTGCTTATTTTTTTAGTTGTACTGGGGATTGAATCTACAGGAACATTCTACCTTTGAGATATACCCCCAGCCCTTTTAATTTTTTTTATTTTGAAACAGGATCTCACTAAGTAACATGGTTGTTTATTTACATACCTCTCCCTCCCTCACTGGCCTGAGCATTTCAGAGTTGGGAAGGGTACTTGGGTGAATCAGGTTTACTTTATCTTTATATGCTTAATTAAGAATAGATTAAGCATAAATTGAGAAGTCTAGTTACTATATCTTTGAGGGAATAAATAAATGAATTGACTTTAGAGCATCCACTGTCCACAGCACAGCCATGCTAGGGACTTAACTTCTGTTATCTATGTTTTACAGATAAAAAGAAACTGAGCCCCAGAGAAGTTGAATAACTTTTGCAGCTAGTAAAAGGCAAAGCTGATTCAAGTGTAGAACTTTCAGACTCTTAAGCTGATGCTTCCTCAATCAAATCACCGTTTTCTCAAATTAACTAAGATTGGGTGACTAAATACAGCTGCATCTTCCTTGACATGCTTTCACATTTTTCTTACAAATTTATATGAAATAAAATAAAGCCCTACGTTATGATTTAGCTAACTTTATAAGTCAAATATTGAATATGTCAAATAGTTCTGTGCCTCAATTTCATCTGCAAAAATGCTTGGCTATATATTACCTCTAACAATCAGTTATCATTATTATTATTATTATTATTAATTGACATAAACATAATTGCTTCCAGCTATAATATTCTACTGTTATTAAGTGGACTCTTTGTCTTTGATTATGTTATCTCAAAAGTCTATTTCTGTTCTGTGGACATTGATGATGCCCTTTAAAATGTAACTGTTTAGCCAAGTATGATAGCACATGCTTGTAATCTCAGTAATTGGAAGGCTGAAACAGGAAGATCACACATTCGAAGCCAGCCTCAGAAATTCAGCAAGACCTGTTTCCAAATAAAAAATGAAATTGATCTGGGGGTATAACTCAGAGGTAGACTGTTCCTGGGTTCAATCTCCAGCACCACACACACAAAAACATAAATAAAAATAATTTAAAGAAATGTGACTGCTAAGGCAATGGTATCAATTCTCATTAAAATGATTTAACTAAATAAGACTATAGTGTTGAGTATAATACTTTTTCTCCTTGATGAACATTTAATTCTGGTTTAGATTTGCCAATCAAAATGCCTCAGGAAAACAGAAACTGATTTTTGTAACTAGATACACACATTCTGTTTTCCAAATTTTATCCTTGGTTGGTGCAGTTAAAACCATCACATCAGTTATTATCACTGTCAAAGTTATTTTACTTTAGACCCTTAAATTA
Organism: Graphiurus murinus; assembly: GCA_004027655.1. Classification (NCBI taxonomy): domain Eukaryota; kingdom Metazoa; phylum Chordata; class Mammalia; order Rodentia; family Gliridae; genus Graphiurus; species Graphiurus murinus. Next base: position 45,434 of record PVLC010004177.1, read on the forward strand.
ATTGAAGGAAGAGTTTAATTAGCTGAAACCTAAACTGTCATAATTAATTTACTAGTTACATTACAATACCTTGTAAAACATTTATGTTTCAGTAAATGGAGTATTCACTTTCCAGTGATCACATGACACAGTTAATTTACTACACAGTTAAATATTTAATTACTGATCTTAGTAAGGCTAAAAGTATTCATCTGAAATTAAATTGCATTACTTGCAACAAAATGCTTAAGATCATTACTTCAGGTGTTATAAAATCTTATCAAAGAAACAATGGAGTTTCAAGCATTTCTGGGTACTTCTGAAACATTCTTAGAATAGCTGTAACAGGTAAATGAAACTATTCTTGTAAATTAAAGCACATTTTAGTGAAAAATCAAATGGGAAATGTCTTAATGTTTTTACATTAAGACTAATTTTCAAATGGGTAGAGTTTCCATCTGGAATTTCAAAAATCCTAGAAACAGAGAGTGGTGATGGCTACCAAATATTGCAAATGTATTAAATGCCACGTTATGCATACATTTCATCACACTAAAAATACTATATTCAAGTTTTATTACTAAATCATACTTTGTCTCATTTGGGACACTGGGATATTTAATAATTCTGCTTAAATTCAATTGTGTCTATGTCCTGCCTAGCATTTGTCTATTGTCACAGGTTGAGTATATAGTAAGTCTTTATGAAGTAGGCTATCTCATCCCAACCAACTCATTTTATCTTTTCAATGTCTGAGATGGCTTACTTCATAAAGACTTACTATATACTCAACCGATAATGGAAATGTATAGAATCCTGGAACAAATCATGTTTATTATGCTGTGTTTTGATTGTTTATGTACTGCCTTCTCCTTCACTACTGAATGCAGTCCTTGAGTTCCCACTAGGCCACGGTCACTATCATACCTCAGTTTCCCAGCATTCTAAGGTGCCTATTAAATGAACAAATTCATATATTGTTGAGATTATTTTTTTCAGTTTACATTAATGTCTAGTGTCTTTAAAGAAGGTAGTTGTATCTCAGAAAGAACTGCTATTTGATTGATCAGTGATGAACTGTAAAAATTATAAATTGGTCCGATATGGAAAAAGAGGCAACACACATTCAAGGATATGGACTGTTAATCAGAAATGCTACATGTAAGCTACCTTCTACTATTTGAATGTTCCCATTCGTTGAACAGTATTTAAAAGCCACATAAATAAATGGAAGTATCCATATCACCAAAAAGCAAATAGTGATGATGGATACTGATTTCTTTCTAAAAGCAAAGCTGGTTCTTTAGAGAGATAGAAGTTCATTATGCTAATTAGAGGCTCTTGCCCTACCTCCTCAGAGGATGTTCTCTTGGGCCGATATCAAAGCAGATACTCTTGGGTAGATGATAAAGAAATGGAAACACACAAAGTATAAGTAACTTGCTCACAGTCTGAAAGCTTGTATGTGGTGGTGCTGGGAATTGAACCCAGGAAGACTAGATCCGGGAACCATGTCGTTAAATACTCTACCCTTCTGCCACAATTAGTTTTAACAGAGGCATTAAAATGGTTTAAGACATTTATTTATTTCAAGAAGGACCCTATGGATGTCCTCACGTGCTACCTAAGAACAGAATTAGATCAGGTGTGTTTTATCCTAATGTTGGAAAAGACAGCTCTGCAAATTACCATATACCAGGTGGTTGTAATCAGGCATGATCCCACAACTTGAGAATGCTAAGATTCAGCAAAAAATCACAGAGGTTCTAGGAAAAGAAGAAGCAATAAAAACGAAAGATTGGCATATTGCTTATACTACTAAAACTGTACAGGGCTTGCTAAAAGTTTGCTTTGACTTTATTTTTCCCTCTTTACCTATAGTTCTCCAGGGTAGGGACTATTGCTTGATCCTTCCTGAATCCCTTATAAATCCCAGCACAGCATTACTATTAGTAATGTGGAAGTATGTTTTTATTTAATTTCAAAGAAAAAAATAAGTATATGTTGAATTTTAATTGACTTAAAAATCTACAGATAATTCACTTTCTTGAATTTTCTTTTCCTGGGGGAAAAAAACATGTCATTGAAACTGTTCAGGTAAATCGCATAGGTGAATTGTAAGAAACAGGGATATGAAAAGCACAAATTCCTTTAAATGTGTTTTCTAAGAGGCACAATGTAGTTCATAACTGCCAACAAGCACATCTAATTGACTACACTTTATCTTGCTTTTCTCACTTGCTGGTGAAATGACTAGTACTAAAGGAAATTCTTTTTTTTTTTTTTCGGTACTGGGGATGGAACCCAGGAGCATTCTACCTTCGAGCTACAACTCAAGCTTTTATTTTTTATTTTTTATTCTTTATTTTGAAACAGGGTCTCACTAAGTTGCGGAAGGCCTCTCACTAAGCAGCTGAGGCTGGCCAAGAACCCGGATCCTCCAGTCTGAGCCTCCCAAATGCTGGGATTACAAGCATGTGCCACCACGCCGGCAGAAATTCTTATTTTTGTATCATACCAGCCATTTTCATAAAGCTCCTATAAATTTTAGAGATATGAAAAGAACAAACACCCACCTTTAATAAAATAATGGATCACATTTGAATTAAACATGATATTCAATATGTTACACTTGGGGAGTTTAACAGAATGTTATATGCGGAGAGAACAAGAGGCAAAGCATCCTATAACATTCCATGCCCTTTATAAATTAAATCTGAGGACATTAAAAACGGTTGTAATAATGAAATGGATTACTTATTGGATGAAAATGGAAAAAGAGAAACAGATTAGTGGAAAGATTTGCCTCTAAAAATCTCAAAAGTGTGCATCCTGGAGCAGAGGTAATAAAGATAGTTATTTCTAAGAAATAGATCCAAAGTGGCTCCATTCAATTCACAGCAGGAGCACCCAAAGCAGCAATTAATGCAGCCACTGGTGTGGAATTGTTTTCCAAATGCCATCCGGTTAGATGACTTTTTTTTTTTTTTTCAAATAAAACCAGGGCTCTGAAGTTAGTCAGAACAATTACTTACAGAAAATACCAGCCCAGATTATCGATATCAAAATCCAAAAATATGCATATAACCAATAATATAGTGAAATGAAAGAAATTTAGTAGCTCCTGTTCATCAAAGACTACAAATTTGGTGCTTGAAATACCTTGAGATTTGATTATAGGAAACAAACAAATGATGGTTATCTATCTCAGTAGTACATAGATCCAGGGAGGCTGATCAATTAGAAGCAGAAATATGTGTTCATATCCCCCAAACCCAAGTTTTGGGCAGAAACACTAGGAGATATTGGAGAAAAAAATTCCCAAACCTCATATTCTCTGGGAACTCAGCTTACTCATTTTGAAGACATGAGAAGTAATTAATAAAGCACCATGGTTAAGAACATGGACTCAGATGTAACTAGCCAGAATCTGAATCCTGGCTTTAGAACATGCTAATTACATGTCTTAGGGCACAATTGACCTTCCTGTGCCTCACTGTAAAAGTGTAATAGTACTCAACTAATTGTAAGGACTGGCTGAGTTAAAATGTGTAAAATCTTAGAATAGTGAGTAACACATGGTAAGGATTCTCTAAGTGTCCATTAGTGTTGCTCTTCTACGACAGCAAGGTCTTTTCAGGTTCTAAAATTCAATGTAACACAGCATGGAAGGCTTCTCTTATTTTGCCAAGACTTGAAATAAAGCTCCGAAGATTATGCAATAGAGTTACCAACAGGGAGGTGAGCGTCTCCAGTCATTGAGCATGTATCACTTCCTTCAAATGAGAATTGATATGACTGAATTCACAATACACAAGGGATCTCCCTTAAAATTCGACTGGGGAAGCCAGGTGTGGTGGCCGCATGTTTGTAATCCCAGTACTTGGGAGGCTAAGACTGGAGGATGGCAGGTTTTCGGCCAGTCTTAGCAACTCCGTGAGACCTTGTTAAAATTGATGTGGTGCTGTATCTTGGAGGCAGAATGCCCCTCGGTTCCATCCCCAGTAACACACACACACACACACACACACACACACACACACACACAATTCCATTAGAGAATTTTAAGAGAAAGAAAGTATGAGAAAGACAGAGGTAGGGGGTAAGACTTCTATAAGGATGGTCTAGAAAATTACATAAAAACAAAACAAAACAGAATTTCCTCAAAGTCAGTACACTAAAAATTTGCCTGTGTTAAGGAAAGATGTTTAACTTAGTCATCCCCTGCCCTTTTGTAGTACTGGGGATTGAACCCAACAGTGTCTTCTTCTGAGCTATACTCCAATAGCTCAGAGTCCTTTTTTTATTTTGAAAAAGGGTCTTGTTAACTTACTGTACCCTGGCCTGAAACCTGTGATCCTCCTGTCTCAGCTTCCCAAGTACTGGGATTATAGGACTGTACTACCTTGCCAACCACTCTTCCCCTACTAGCCAATGGTGAGATATAATTACACACCTTATCATTCAATAAAACAAGAACAGGAGAGCAAATTTATTGGAAAGCACAAGGGAGTAGTAGAGCAAGAGACATCACTAAGGAAGAAGTTATCAAAAGCTACTTTACATCCTTTGTAGAACTAGATTGAGTACTGAAATGAAAGAAGGGAAGGAGGAAGGAAAGAAGGAAGGAAGGAAGGAAGGAAGGAAGGAAGGAAGGAAGGAAGGAAGGAAGGAAGGAAGGAAGGAAAGAAAGAAAATGTTAAGGTTTTTTTCACATGCAGGTTTTATTTTAATCAAAAATCCTGATAAGGATGGTGGTAACCACTTTGAATACATGAGAGCACCAATAATCAAGGTTATGCTGTTATATGCTCAAGGTCACCTAACCAATAAGATGCTGGGTGATATCTGGACATGGGTCTAAAGTCTCTTACTGCCATGCTGTTCTTGGATGTGCCAATAAGAGGATTCACAAAACCAGTGAATGACAGGCCAATAGAGGTAACAAAGACCCTATATAAAAAGCTTAGAATACATAGGAAAGTAAGTCATAGGCCAGAATGAAAAGAGCAAGAAAAAGATTCCTTTTCCTTATTCTTCTTATACTTTCCCAAGCACCAGCTCTTCAACTCCCCCAACCCCAATACACTTTTTCCTCTCCACATCAAATTGGCTTCATCTTTCCCATGCTGGTAAATCACCAGAATTTCTTATGTCAAATGAGAACACTATGCTACTAAAAAAAGAGAAATAAGTCCATGAACTTGACCTCTTACCTTGGACAGTGTTCATTTTGTAATACCTTGCTTCAAATCCTAATAAAAAGTCCAAAGCCCTTCTCATTGTGGAACTTTTCTCCCACAGTCAATTTTGTGGAATTGTGGAGTAAATAGCATAGAAAAGCAACCAATTCTGTTCATAAATCAGAATGAACTATGCTGTGACAAGTAGGGATAAAAAGAAAAATAGTATTTCATAAGTTATTTTCCTTTTTCAAGTCTTCTGGGTGAATATTAACATTCATTTCTCTTGCCTTATAGGATGGACAATAGAATCTGAAGACAAACAAAGTGATCTTCTAAAAGCAGCTCATTCATTTACTTTACTCTCTACTTCTCCCTTCTTGATGTCTTATCATTTTTAATAATCTTTTCTAGCCCTTCAAAATATCAGGTGATGTGGACTTCACAGAGGCCATGTATTTTTTTTTTTTATTAGAATTAACATACTTTGGAATTAAACAAGAACAATAACACTCAAGTGGTTACCTTCTCACTTGTGAGGAAACCCTGACTCTGGGCAACCAGAAAACTTTTACTCATTGGACAGCATCACATATGGCCTTTATGGGAGGTAGGGTCTCAGTTCCCTTGTGCTTCCATGACAAAAAGTCATAGATTAAGTGGCTTAAATAATAGGAATTTATATCTCCTGGTTCTGGAGGCTGGAAAGTCCACAGTCAAGGTTCTAGCAGGGTTTATTTTCTACTGAGCTATCTCTTCCTCACCTGTGGCCTTTTCTTTGTGTCCATTGAGCCATAGCAAGAGCTAGACAGTGAGAATGAGAATGAGGGAGAAGGGAGAAATGAGGGTGGAAAGAGAGAGGAAGGGAAGCTTCTCTAATAGCCTTATACATATATATATATATATATAGTACATGTACAAATAAAACATGTAGATCATCTGATTATCAAATTTATCTCTCTGATGATCCTTATGGTTAAACTAATCTTGCTGAATGGGAAAATTTCTCTGGTCACCTCCATCACTCAATATAATATCACTCAAAGGTACCAGGTAGAAGGATATCATCCTAAAGTCATTTTAAAGGGGCAATATAATAACAAAAACATTTTGCAACTAAAATTCTGTAAGCTGAAGTGAAGTAAGACTATTTGGATATCTGTTTTCTGAAGGACCCTTACTAAGAAATCAGATCTTGTTTAGGAGTCCAGGTCAGATACCTGCCTCAGAAAGGTATAAAGGAGAGACCATATGGTTTGTGTGTTAAGGGTTACAGATCCCAGATTCAATAATAACTGAACACTCTCCTTTCCTCTTCTTATAAGATTACTGATCCTACAGATTGGGATCCCACCATTATGACCTCATTTAACCTTAATTACTTTCTGAAAGCCATATATCCAAAGTCACACTGGGGACTAGGGCTTCAACATCTGGATTTTGGGGTGATGCAATTCAGTTTATAGGTAGTGGGGTGGGAATTTTCTAAATAACTAGAAATTTTTGGTTGAGAGAGTTCAAGCAATAAATCTTTCATGCTCAAATAGAAGCCTACAATCTGTAATATGCAAGGCAAAGTGGTTGAAAACATTCAGCTTGACAAGTCATTGCTGGTGTTGAAGAGGACTCTGGCACACTGATGGTCACTGTTTGCTTCACCTGCATGTTAGTGGCACAGAGAGTGGGAAACAAAGAGAATTGAAGTCTCAGACACTAGGCTATAAAGTGCCCCATAGTCCTTCCTTCAAAGAGGCAGTAAGGGAAAAAACACCCCTGAGGGACTGTAGTCTTGCTCCCTCTTTGAAACTGGACAGGTTCTCTTTGTATTCTTCTTACTAACAATCATGGAAATCCCACCTAGATCTTTTGTATATATTCATTTGATGTAAAATTTTCTTAGTTTTTCCCACTGTGAGGCAATGTGCTAGGAATACAAAGACAAATGAGTACAAATCCTTACATTTAAGGAAGAACTCTGCAGTCTTATGGCAAATCAGAATCAGAATCAGAATCAAAGAGCATTCAAATCAGAAGAAATCTGGCTGCAGACAATGAACTCAGGCCCAAGTAGGATAATAGGCTTAGCTAGGGGACGTGTGTGTGTGTGTGTGTGTGTGTGTGTGTGTGTGTGTGTGTGTGTGAAGGGGGGTTAATACCTAGCCTACTGAAGCCCAATTCAGGCTTAATTCCTAAACTAGATATGGCTCAGAGTGCTCTGACCAAGTGAACAATCTAACTAGGGTTCATGTAGGGCATTCTAGGTGCTAAGTGTTCTGAATGAATGGGAAAAACTTATAATAATTTGATTAAAATTTAATAATTTGTTTGACAAGATTACTTTAAATGAAACCATTAGTTAATACTACAAGGCATTATTAAAAGTGAGAATGAGCCAGGTGTTGTGGCACACATCTATAATCCTAGTATTTAGGAGACTGAAGCAGGAAGTTCCCAAGTTCAAGGCCAGCCTCAGCACCTTAGTGAGAGACCCTGTAAAACATATATGTATATATAATAAAAAGGACTAGGAGCCAGGCATGGTGGCGCACGCTTGTAATCCCAGCATTCGGGAGGCTGAGACCGGAGGATCCAGGTTCACCGCCAGCCTCAGCTACCTAGTGAGCCACTCCGCAACTTAGTGAGACCCTGTTTCAAAATAAAGAATAAAAAATAGGGCTGGGGGGTGTGCTCGGAGGTAGAATGCCCCTGAGTTCAATCCCCAGTACAGCAAAAAATAAAAAGGACTAGGGATGTACCTCAGTGGTAGAGTGTCACTAGGTTCAATTCCCAGTACCACAAGAATAAATAAAGTGAAGAGGCTTCTCTAATAGCTTCATATATATAGCACATGTACTAATAAGACATGTAGATAATCTGGTTATCAAATTTACCTCTACAGTGATTGTTATGGTTGAACAAAATCTTGCTGGATGAGAGAGCTTCTCCTTCCATCTCCATCACTCACTGTAATGCCACTTAAAGATACCAGATAGAGGAAGACTATTCTAAAGTCATATGAACTGGGGACAATACAATAACAAACATTTTGCAACTAAAGTTCTGTAAACTAGAGTGAAGTGAGATTACTTGGATATCTAGTTTCTGAAGGACTCTTAGTGAGGAATCAGATCTTGTTTAGGGATCACATCAGATATCTGCCCAATCTACAAAATGTGCAAAGGACAGAGAACATGCTCTGACTGCTAAGGGTTACAGGCTCCAGATTCAGTGATAGCTGGCCCTGAATGCCAACTCCACCACTTATAACCTGGTCAAATCCCTTAACATTGTATACCTCAGTTTTCTCCATCTATAAAATGGGGTTAAGAATATAATTAACTCAGAAGTTGGTGTGAGGACTCAGTGAAATGATACATACAAAGTGCATGTCATAATACTTGAGCAAACTGCTTGAAACATCACCACAATTAATAATGATTACAGTGGTTTTGAGATCTGTGTTCCTTCTCTTCAGACTACTCACTCCCAACTTCATTTTGTCCATTTCTCAGATTCTGTCCTTTCCTTCTGTTTTCCCTTCCTGATCTGATAACATCTGTGCCTCATTCTCTGCCAGGGTGGGCAGCAATGTGTGTGTGTGGGGGGGTGGGGAGCTCAGAACAGATGCTACTGTCCATTCTGCAGTTTGATCTGCCTTCCAGATGAGAGGAGAAAACTGCAGGACTGAATTCAGCATGGACAAACACCTGTCCTCTTTGTCACCACAGCTAGGCTGACACTGGTGCTGAGTCATGCTGCTGCTCACGACCCAGAAGCTTGCAGACACTCACTAGGCTCTAAGAAAGGAACTCCATAGGACAATCTGTCCATTCCTCTCTCCAGGTCAGACTACTCCTCAGTCTACCAGGAGGCAAAAATAGACACAGGAAGATTCCATCATTCACTAAATATTGGCGAGTCTTCAACATCAGGACATTTCTCCTAATGCCTAAGCTAAATTTTGGATTCTGCACTTAAGTTCATGTATTCGAATGTATTTTTCACAGGAGAAAATGACTTGATACCTAATTGCAAACATCTATCTATCGTCTATCTATCTATCTATCTATCTATCTATCTATCTATCTTCTAGCTATATCATCTTTCTACACTACATATATATGTAGTAGTAGAACACAAACATATACATACACGCACATAAAATAATCACATGGAATATTGATTACTGATTAAGTGATTGAGTTCTGGAGCCATACATGGTGTCCAGCCTAAGTCAACTACTGGTGATGTGATTTCTCTCTAAAAATTGATAGTAATAATCTCACTAGGAAATGATCTTTGTATTAGCACCGTTCCCAGATCATATAATATTCAAATTAGGTGAATATTGACCATCATTGTGGTTTAGACCTATAAATATATAGCAAGAGTCTAGGAGGCTCTTTAAGCTTTCTCTTCTGCAACCTAAATGACCCTTGCATGATTACAGTTTTTAATCCATTTCTTCTATAACATTTATCTTCATCTTCCCTCTATTTGTTTACTTTCCTAAATCCAGAAAAATATTTATATTGCTGGTTGCATTTTATCACTACAAGACAAAGTATATGATGTGTTTTAGGTTTAACTATTATACTTCCCTATGCAAACTATTAATATTATATGCGAAGAAATAAAATATATCAACTAATTTTGTCCTTAAAACAAATGCATTCATTCTTTTGGCATTATGCCATGCTTTATTCATTATTGAGATGAACTCTTTTCACATTCTAACATCTTTGAAATGACAATAAAGCTTACAATTAATGATGTGCTATAGTTCTACTGGTTGTATTTTTATACAACCAGTATAAAATAATGGCCCATCTTAAAATTGATAGCAACCTACTATCCATGAAATAGGGTATGAAAGATAGTCATGTGCCAGGCCTTCTATTAGGCCCTACAAAGTTGGTGAACAAGATTGAACAGAACTGTATTTTAAATAATTTAATGAGGATTACAGAAAAGTAAAGATAATTATAATCAATGTACAAGTTGCTGTGGGGCTGATGGAAGACCCATCCTGGACTTGCATGAACCAGGGAAAGTTCCCTAGTGATGGTGATATCACCTAAGGTTGGAGCAGAATTCATGAAGAATGGGGCTAGGCTGTGGTCAGCTATTTAGCTGAACAGGTTAAGCAAAGTCCTAGAAGCTAGAGAAAGCATAGGCCATTTAATTTTTTTTTTTTTTTTTTTTTTTGCGGTACTGGGGATTGAACTCAGGGGCATTCTACTTCCGGAGCTACACCCCCAGCCCTATTTTTTATTCTTTATTTTGAAACCGGGTCTCAGTAAGTTTCAGAGTGCCTCACTAGGTAGCTGAGGCTGGCCTCGAACCCAGATCCTCCGGTCTCAGCCTCCCAAATGCTGAGATTACAAGCATGCGCCACCACGCCCGGCTCACCATTTAAATATTTTCATGTAGTTCAGAATGCTAGATTTGGAGGGCTCTTGGAAGAAGGATGAAGTATGATAGTAGAGAGGAAAGCAAAATAATTTTCATGATGGGTCTTATAGACTGTAGGAAAAGCTTTGGACTTTATCCTGAAGACACTGGGGACACCTGAAGCATAGATGTTACTTCCATCTGAAAGACAAAATAACTGAGTCCAAAGAAGTCAAATGATTACCTTCAGGCTGGATAACAAAAAGTAGGACTAGTTTAATCCCTTCCTGTAAGTACTTATCCTTAGCCCAGTGTTCTTTATACTATACTAGGGTTTCAAAGGGCATACTTCTCTCTCTATCATACTGCCAGAAAATGCATGACTTGGTACTCCTTCATTTTAGTTTATGTTGAATTAATGTGCTAGGTTTAGATAAGGAGGAAAGTATATATAGTGTGTAGGATCTTGGAATAGTTCCCCAAGGTGAATATGGCCTAACATCATGATATTTGGGCTCAGTTACATCACCTGTAGGTTATATATCACTGCCAAGCTCATCCACAGTTGTGCTTATTGAATGATGAATATTGATACTAGCCTTTAATAAGGATACCATGCATGCATTTTTATTCTGTACGCTTAAAAACACATAGAATTAAAAAAAAGAAGTCATATATTGCTAATGAGAATGAAGGTTCACAACTTTAATTAATTTAATATTGTTGTGTAGTATTATGACACCAGAAATTGCATTTTCAATTTATCTTAAAGCTTCTTCAGCTGGCCTTTTAGGGTAGTACAATCTGGAGATTGACTAGATTAAGCAATTTAAGTTAAAATGTGACAACAGGCATAAAAGTAAAGCACTGACTTATGAATTAATTATATAGGGTCAAAAATGGAATAATTGTTTGAATAAAGGCGTTCTATTGCAGTCAAAGAGTCTTGATTTCATATTATCACTTTAAAATAATTTTGTTCATAGAATTTGCTGGTGTGAATGAATTATCTTTTTAATGAAAGAATAACAAAGAGCCTCTTGCTTTTCCTTTAGAAAAATGGCAACATGAATCACTTCTTTGACTCACTTGAAAAAGAAAGTACATCTACAATTGCCAAGCATTTGGGTCCTTTTTGATGAAAGGCATCTTTGAATGCAATAGGAATTGGCAATGAGTAAAAATGCCAATGTTTAGGTTACAAGGATATGACAATTACAAGCTATTTCAAAGGAATAATAGTTGCCAAAATAATACCTTGCTACATTTATCTAAATAGAGAGGACTAAGGGTTCAAAATCTTTAACAAGAGTACAGATAGCTGGGCGTGGTGGCACATGCTTGTAATCCTAGCATTTGGGAGACTGAGACCAGAGGATCCGGGTTCGCGACCAGCCTCAGCTACCTAGTGAGGCACTCCACAACTTAGTGAGACTCAGTTTCAAGATAAAGAATAAAAAAAAATAGATCTGGGGGTATAGCTCGGAGGTAGAATGTCCTAAGTTCAATCCCCAGTACCAAAAAAAAAAAAAAAAAAAAAAGAGTACAGACAACTGTCTATTCAAGGTAGATAGCTTAGTTATAGTCTTATCTGAAATGAGAGGATTGAGTTACAGAATCAGAAACTTTTGATTCTGTAAACCTCACGACTTTGGAATTCTGATATAAAAAAGGGGGACAAGATAAGAAGGAATGTTTAATCGTATTCTCACAATGCCGTGGTAGGGGACTCAGGAGAGTGGATCCAGGAGAGTGGATGGAAGACAGTGCTTGAAACTCAAGGAGATAGCTTTGCAAGAGCTTGGGCTGACTTAGTTTCAAATCCAGGCCTGATAGTTACTACTCATACTGTGACCTTGGACTAGCTACTCTCAAGGATTCAAGGAGAATACTTTATATCTAATAGGATTGTCACAAAGATGAAATTGAAGCCTCTATGAACACAAGCCAATGCATGAGGTATGTGAACATAAGCTATTGTTAATATTATTATAGTAATCACTGGGATTGACATTATACAATGCCATTAAATTCTAGTGGCATAAGCCGAGGCAAACATGTAGACCAGGCAACCCAAACTAAGGCATACTGTGTGTTTAGGATGGCATTTAGACTTGCACATTCCCAATTAGCTTTTTAATTAACCCCAGCCTGGAGGAAAATACTTCCTAGACCATAACTGAATATTAACATAGGAACAAAAGGGTATAAGTTGTTTTATTAGAGTAGAAGGGAATAAAGCCAAAATTTACAGAGGGCACTAAAAATCATAACCATTTTCCATGTTAGAGACTTACCCCCCTACCTCCCAAATCCTAAAACATGTTCTCAGTCTATCAATAGTTGTTTCACAATTTGCTACTCATTTTCCAAATAAAAATCAATAATCATACATCTTATTTCATACATCTTCTTCCATTTGATGATAAACCATGACAACATATCATTAGCAGTACTCTGTACCCCCCACCATATGCAGTTACATGATCTCTGATGTTGCAAAAATACTTTATGTGAATTAATTCAGCTTGCAGTATTATTTGTTAACTGTCTTCCTAAACTATATTACTGAATTCTTAGACGAAAATAGCAATTCTCAATCATTGGTTTGAATAAGCCACTCGATAAAATTAGATACACGGAAAAAAATAAACTATTCCCATTCACCAGGCATTAACTGGGTGCCTACATTTTTCAAGGTAACACACCTTTTAATTTATTCCAGGAGTTCTATGAATACAAATTCCATTAAAAAAAGATGCTATTTTTATGTTGCTTATCATCATCTAGCTTTCAAAATTAACTTCTCCCCCCCCCCCCCTTGGCTAGCACAGGGCATTAGAGTTAGTAATTTTCCCTTTGGTCTGTATCACTCTGAGAGTAAAACTTCAGTTCTCTAATGTTGATCTCTTATGTGAATGCATCTTACTCTCTCAGTAAAACAAAGAAAGAATTAAAAACCCTTATGCTCGGGGTTTCGTCTTGTATTAGCTATCATAGAAATAAGGGGGACATATTGGGGCCCCTACCAGCTTCCTCCCAGCCCCAAGGAGCAGAAACCTGTGTCACTGTCACTTCTTTGGATTAACATCCTTTTAAGCTCTACACATTGAATTCCAGAGAGCTATCATTTTCTATATTCAGGTGCAAGCCTGAATTTAGTGGACCTGGGAGCTTCAACTTTTCTTTGTATTCTAATATGGTATAAGGCATTATCTCCCAGTGGCTTTCAGAGCCATTTTTGGTCCCTGACAGTTCTCTCATGCATACAACCTATAATTTTTATAGGAAGAGACACTTTCAAAACATTTGCTCTAATAAAAGACCTACTTACAAGTTTCTCCTTAAAAATTACTTGAGACAAAAAAAATAAGCCAACTGTTCAATATATATACTACTAGGACATGATAGGTTTGCAATTGTATTACTTGTGATCTGTAGAATGGGGAAGAAGCCAATTCTACCTAACGCCACCCCCCCAACTACCACCACCAAAAATGTTAGTAAATAACAAGACAATTATCATTCTAAAACCCTCAGATCTGAATATTCTAAAAGGCTCTAGAACTCCAGTGATATTTTCACATTACAGACAATCATGTCTTGGCTTATCACTAAATTCTTATTTTATCAACATGCCCACTCCGAAGGAACAGCAAGTTAAACTGAAAGCATTTTTGAAGTTGAAAGAAAGGACTGTGCCACAGATCTGGAGGGCTGTCTCCAGGTCAATCCTTAGTATATAGCCAGCAGAAAGGAGACAGAGCTAAAGATCACATCCTCAGACTACTATGGAAAATATCACTTTCACAAGATTTCATTACCTTTGGAAGTTTCTCCAGCACCTATCAAATTGTATATTGATTTCCTAAATATTACAGTTTGACCAGTGCCTTAGCAAACACTGAACAAATTAGAGATGTAGATAATCATCTTCAGTTATATCGCTTACAACATACCTCAGAAAAAGGCCATTTTAATTTCTTAGAGAAATATAACTAATGAGTTAGGTCTATGCAGTGATTGTCTGGTCACAACGAGTCATGCTGAATAAAAGAAATACAAAGCTATTCTCCAAATGGCTATGGTTATCTGATTATATACATAATATTTGCACATTATAAATACTTTAGAAATCATGATTTTTGTAGATTTAAAAAAATACATCAAGCACCCCTGTGAGGTCTGGTCAATGTTACTGAAAATCTCAAATCTCTGTGCCTAGGGCACAGCTAGAAAACATGTGCTAGAGAAAGGCTCAGGTATTGATAATGTTCCCTTCAGAACCCAGGATCCCAGTAATAAAAATAATGCAGTACAGCAACAAGTTTACTAGAGAGCTCCCTGAATAAGCAAAAATTGCAGCTGCTCAACTGCTTGCATCCTATGCAATTTAAAGGAATATTAAGTCTCTTTTGAAACAGTCTGTCAATTGACAATGACACCAAATATTTTGAATATCCAGTGATCCTGCTTAACTCTAAAGGCTCCCTCTCATGGAGCTGAGCTCTAAGAGTTACCCCTTCTCTAAGTGGCATGGGCCACATTCCCAGAGAGAGGCAGGTCCTTATCCCCAGCTAATAAAGACTGCATCTGTACTCAGACCAATAGTCCAGAGCAGGCACTTGGCAAACCGGAAAGGCAATCTTCCTCCCCACTCACTCCATACCTTCTCTGATTTCGCCTTCCTGGCATTGTGCACGAACCTGCGACCCAGCTTCTTGGCATACCAGATAGAGGCAAACATAGCGATGCCAGTGGCAGGAATTCACAAAGAAGCTGCTGCACAATCAACTTCCCACCTCGGCTCAGAGAGGAGCAGAATCAGGCTGGAGCTGTCATTTGCAGGCTGTTGCTTTCTCAGTTCCTCTCATGCTGGTGAGCTGAGGGAGAGGGCGGGAGGAGGGAGGGGTTGGGGGAAAGGCAGTCCTGTTTGGCCAGTCTGCAGGTATATTTACATCCTGCCAGCAGGAGGTCCGGGTGAGGCTGCGCTGCCTTCCTAGCCGGCTCACACACATCCAGTTGGTTAAGTATCTGTCTGCGGTTCTTCTGCACCCTCGCCACTGAACTCCATGTGTGTCAGGAGGAAGGGAAGCAGCAGTTACTGGCCAACCAAAGGGCAGCTCACCTCCGAGGCTCCTAGGGGCTCCAGCAGTTGCACTCTCGCTTGCCTTTCCTCCGTCTTGACAGTACGTGCTGGCGGCAGTGGCCGTGTAAAGACAGATCCACACACAGCCTCGCAGGTAAATCAGCCAATACAGGAGCTGCCAGGCACGGAAGAGAGGCAGAGCCACCAGGGATCTGGCCCTGCAGGCACAAACAGGTGTCCCTGGAGTCCAAATCCCACTGAAACCTCTGAGACCACTACTGGGAGGCAGGACAAAAACATCGGCATCCCTGCCTTGCCCCCTCATCAATCCATGTGGTCCACAGAAAGTCACATTCCTGTCCACCAGCCAGCCTTGTCCAACAGCTTGCAAGAGAAGCACTTTGTTTCTTTAGAGACTGACCCAGGACAAAGGGCAAAGTGAGCAGGATGAAGTATCCTTCCAAATGCCTCAGTGAAGGTCCTTAGTTTTCCAAGTGATTGGCTTTACCTCCAAAAGAACTGAAGCCTTTTTTACAGCATAGATTTTCAGCATGGGCACAGGGAAATGGAAGGGGTAGTTTAAAGCTACCCTTAAGCTAGAACAGAGCAATGTAATTTTTTTTTTTACCCCAAGTT
The DNA here is from genome assembly GCA_004027655.1 of Graphiurus murinus. Lineage (NCBI taxonomy): Eukaryota > Metazoa > Chordata > Mammalia > Rodentia > Gliridae > Graphiurus > Graphiurus murinus. The sequence continues at coordinate 61,715 of PVLC010004177.1, forward strand.
TTCTTGCAATGACATCCAGTGTTAAATGGACAACTATAATACCACCTTGGGGAAGTAGATTTATGACAGCTCTTCAATCATGTTTCTTTGAAGAATTTTCATGTTTGATTCTAACATTAGGCATTTCCAACTTAATTATCTTATTGGAGTTTAGCCTATCATTTGAGGCACTTTTAAGGTAATGTCTAAAAGACAAATGTTTCCTCCAATGAAAAGTAATGTTTCAGCTTTTTGCCAATTCTAGTAAAGGACAAAAAATACAAACTGTTCATGTTAGCAAGGCAAACCTGACTCCCAATGACACTTGAACAAGACTCAATCCAGTAAATGTTTTCAAGCTCATCTGGCAAAAGTGAGCACATAAGGATCAAAGAATGTCAACACACTTGCATACACTTGGAAAAGAAACTTTTCTCTCAACAGATTCACTTGAGGTCTATGCCTCTAAAGGGGTGGGTCTTCAGTCAGCCAAACAGGCAGACTGTAAAGTATGTCAGATGCCTCATGGGCAACTGGAGTTACAACAGACAGTTGGGGAGAGGATGCTGGTCACAGGAACTCCTGTCCATGTTACTCACTAAGGTTACCCTGTGCCTAGAACAGAGCTTAGTAAAATGTCTTCAGAAGATGTTTACTGTAGAAATAAATGATCAGATTTCTGGCCCTAATTTGTCTCCTGTTCTCTCTGGGCTTGATTTGCCTCAACTATAAATTAAGAGAAGTGGGTAGATGATCCTTCAGGCCCCTTCCTGACCTATGCATCTGTGATTCTGATTGCAGATCTTCATGTGAGTGGTGAGCAGAAGTCTCTAGTGCTCACCAGGCACACAGACCATGGTAAAATGATTCAGGGCTCCGAAAATCCAACAGGGCACCCTTGGGGTAGCCCAGCATCCTCTTCCTTCTTCGTCATGGAAACTGCCACTCAGGGAAAGGTTTTTGCCATTAGCTATTTCTTTGCTCTGTGTTCTCACTTCCCATGAGCACTACTTTCCTTTAATTTTCTTCTGACATTCATAGACAACCCCTGTGCAAAGTTCTCCCTGTACTCTTAGGAGAAAAAGGACCACAGAAATCTAACAAATGAACACATGATAACTCCTGCTTAGGTTTCAAAGAGCTTCTCAGGAGGACTGCAGTTTACCTAATATTACTCAGATGCCAAAGGTATTCATTAGCTCCACACATGAATTTCTCCAAGTCAAGTTATAGTTTAAAGGGTATTCAACTGACAGAATAAAGTACAGTATATAAAAGGATAGAAGAAAACAATCCCCTGGAAACTAAAAAATACAAAATTTGGTTTTTAACATTTTAGGATGGAATCAAACAATGATGAGGTGAAAGAAAAGACTGAACTTTCAAATCACTAATACCATAAAGGGCATCAAAGGATATTAATTTATTCTTATGGGATGGACAGATCATAAAATACTGTTTGCATTTTTTCCAAAATTAACTATTTTACAAGAACTGGAACTTGGAGCGATCTTTGATGTTTGATCATTTTGTTTACTGATTTTTATTTAGTGAACTTCTTCATACACCTGACCAGGAAAACTACATAGAGTTTTCCAGGATGGAATTCTTTGGAAAATAAATTAGGCATGCCAGTTAAGATTCAACCTAAAATATAAACAATAATAACTATTGTTTCTTACATAGACAGGTGGGAATAGAAAACACAGTATAAAGTAGGACACTTGTAGTCAGGACCTATGTTTGTATCATCCAAATGCTTAGCAAAATGTAGATATTCAAAATACATTTGCCTAAAGCCAGGTGCAGTGGCACACACCTGTGATCATAATTCTTGGGAGACTGAGACAGGAGGTTCAAGGCCAGCCTTAGCAACTTAGTGAGACCCTGTTTCGAAATATAAAGAATAGAAAGGATGCTCAGTGGCAGAATGCCCCTGGGTTAAACTCCTAGTATCACACACATGTACACACACAGCACATTTGTCTGTGGCAAAACAGGAAAATTCACAAACTAGGAAAGACTAGACGACCCAACAGGAGAATATCAATAAATTTTCAGTTATAAAAGTTGTTTGAAAGACAGATAAAATGTCAATTGAATGAAGTCATTACCATATTTATCCAACCATCTCTGAGGAGCTCTCTGTGGGCGGATGTACCTGTTACCAAGAGGGTGGCAGCTGCCTACGTTAATCCTAATGGTCTCTAACCACTGCTCTGTTGATTGAGATAAATAACATTTTTAGCTCTGCTGTGTAAGGAAAACAATTTTTCAGGCACTTTCCATCTGTATATGATCAGTACCTGGATAGTCCCTTTCCTTTATAATTTCCTCTTTAATATCTTTCATATGACAGAAGCTACCAGTACAGCTGAGTTTGAGATGCAACATTAATCCTTTTAAGCAGCTTTGGGTTCATGCCTCGACACACACACTATGTGAGCCTCCTCTAAATTTTCAAGATAAGTGCAATGTTTAAATCAAGCCACTAAGGATTGCACAGAAGCATTTTCTGCCTAACACATGGATGATTTTCTTTAAAAAAAAAAAAAATATATATATATATGAACATATTATGCATAACTATTTTAAAAAAGAGTAAAAATTAAGCCCTAGAAACTAAAATCTGGTAGCTTTAAAAGGTATCTAGGTTCAATGTTTAATGTTGACCAAAGATAATGTATGTTGAGGTATGAAAATGTAAATGTATAAAATTAATCTCATGTAAGGATTTTTGTTTGGTTTATGTGCATACTTGACAGGCACATTTGATAGATTATGGCTAACATCTGATATTAGCCAATTATTAAATTATTAAACAGCAAGTATAGACTATACACTATAGGGACTTTATTAGTAAAGAATATAAACATAATATTTAACTTCAATTCATAGGAATAGCAAGGTATTGTGCACAGAATAGTAGAAAGGAGAAAAGAAAATGTCACATTTTGTTTCATGTATTTATGTATCATGTATTATCTATCTCATCTAAATGAGAACATATTCCTGATATTACTTCTGTGATTAAAAAGATAAGCAATTTTTGCCTGGTGTAGTGGTACATGCCTGCTGAAATAGGAGGATCACAAGTTCAAGGCCAGAGCATGGTAACTTGACAAGGCCCTAATTCAAAATAAAAAATAAAAAGACTTGGTAACAAAAAGATCAGAGGTAGAACCCACCCTAGGTTCAATCCCCAAAACCACCAAAAAATAAAATTTCTCCCCACAAATATTTATTGAGTATGTACTACATATTGCATGTCAAATGCTAGGGATTCCTAAATGAATAAAATACAATCTCTCCTCTCATGGAGCCTTGTTATAGTTAGGACACAGATGTATAAAGACATACATTACAATAAAGAACAGAATTGTAATAGATATGTAAAAATAGATATGTAAAAATGTTGTGTGAGGCTGGGCATGGTGACAATACCTATAATCCCATTACTTAGGAGGCTAAGACTGGAGGATCACAGGTTCAAGGCCATTGTAAGTAACTTAGTGAGATCCTATTTCAAAATGAAATATAACTGAAAGTGATAGGAGGGTAGGGAGGGGGAAACACCCTAATTTACACGATATATATTCACAAACATATCAAAGTTAATCACTAAACTGAACATGCAAAGGAGGGAGGGGGGAAATGGGGCAGGAATTGGGGAAGGGCTACATGAGAGATGTGTGCATGTATGCCTCTACCAGATTGTAACTCACAAAGATGTATGATTACAATGCACCAATAAAAAATATTTTTAAAAAGTTAGGGCTATGGCTATAGCTTCAACTAGAATGCCCTTGGGTTCAATTTCCAGTCTCATGAAAAAAAAATGTGGGACCTCAGGGAAAAAAATTGACATTCTTTGCCTTTTATATGATATGAACCCAATAATAAATGTTAACTGGAAAATACACTAAAGTAGGATAATTAGTGCTAGTGTATATAAAAAAGGAAAGAAATAGCTAAATCTTCTTGAATGTTTTATCCCTATGAACAATAGAAAAAATGGTGACTATGAACCTTTATGTATATCAAAGTCAATGTGTATAAACTAGCCCAGTCACAGATATATTTCTACACCAGAAACACCCAGTTATAGAAAAATGTGAAAAATATTTTGAGTTACTTTAATAATAAGTTCAATTATTTTAATTATAAATGGACAAAACTTATATCTCTTTTTGTTTTTGCTATCAAAATTATCAAAACTAGTTCTTCAGTATTTGAATATCTCACATGTCCTTTCCTTTAAATGTTTAATCAGAACCTATTTAGGTCCCTAGAATGTACAGAAAGTAATATAACATCCACATACCTTCCACCTAGATTTAAAACATTTTAATATTTTGACATATTTGATTCAGATTTTTTAAAAAATAAACTCTTTATAATATAGTCAAAATCTCCCCATCCCACCCCTTCTATTTTTTCTCAAAATAATAATCAATAAACATTCTTGTTCTTCCTCAGTAAACACAAACAACTTAATCTAGAGTACACACTCTGAAATGTAATTGGTCGATCATGGGGTGTGTCCATCTTTTTAATTCATTACAATTGCTCTCTAATTTTTAATTTTAGTGGTGTTTCTGAGTCTTCTATTCTAGATGATACAGTGTAATATGACTTTATAATGTTTCCCAATAACAATATGTAATGTTATCTCTTTGTAGTCTTGATTTATGTTTTCATGATTATTAGTGATACTTAACATCTTTCCACATGTCTATTGGCCATTTGAACTTCCTTCTGTGCATAGCCTTTGTCTATTTTAAAATATGGTTATATATTTCTTATTGATTCATGGAAGCATGTTAGTATTCTGGATCTCAATTCTTTTTTTTATTATAGCTTTTGAATATATATGCTCCCAATCCCTGACTTTTCTTTTAACTTAATTCATGTTTTATCATACAGAGCCTTTGTAAATACCTAAATATATTGAAATTTATCCATGTTTTTCCTTATGTTTGTACATTTTGTATCTTAAAAATGTTTCTTATTCTAAATTCATAAATATATCACTTTATATTTTCTTATAGATTTTTTTTCTCTTCACAAATATACTCAAAAGTTGTTTCTTGTTTTCTCGTATTTCAAAACAAGGGATAAGAAACTGTTTCCCTCATGTGTATGTCAGATTAATTTGTTTGTCCTTTCTTTTATTGTCTTGCAAAGTCATATGTCTAGATTATAAGTGTAACAGATGTAGTATCACATGCTTGTAATCTCAGAATTTGAGAGGCTGAGACAGAAGGATTGCGTGTTTGCGGCCAGCCTTAGCTACCTAGTGAGGCCCTCTGCAACTTAGTGAGACCCTGTTTCAAAAATAAAGAATAAAAATAGGGCTGGGGGTGTAGCTCGGAGGTAGAATGCCCCTGGGTTCAAACCCCAGTACCGTAAAATCAGTCAATCAATCAATCATAGGTGTGCTTATAATTATGTTTTGAGTTCTTTTTTATTATTCTATATTTATTCATATATGCCAATATCACATTATCTATGCTTTATGATAAGTATGGATATCTGAAATTACCCTTTTCATTTGATCTAATTTTTCAAATTAATTGTTACAAATATTTGTATTTTAACTCATCTATACTACTCCTAATATTCCATCTTAGTATTTTATGGTGTTGTATGTCCATCTTGATGAAATAATTTTATCTATCACCAAATCAGCCATTATTATTATCACCATTGTTATTAATCTTTTTTTTACAATTAAAGCTTACTCATAATAACTCCTAAATGCTAACAGTTTATTTTGTCATTTTTATTTTTATCATCCTAACCCTTATTTCTGGATTAAAATTATTTCTTAAATATATATAATAGTGTTTTGACAAAAATATAAGATGAACATACTCGATCTTTTAATATTTTTCCTGGATTGTCTATATTCAACTTAGACCTTATATGTAGTAAGCAGACTTCTAGTTTGACAATGGTTTTCCTTCAGTATTTTAAAAATATTATCACATCTTTTCTGCCATCAATTTTTATGATGAGAGGCCACTGTCAATCTAAGTGCTATATTATTCTTCAAATCATTTTATCTTTCACTCAATTTTTTTTTATGGTACTGGGGATTGAACCCAGATGCATTTTAACTCCAAGCTACACCCTAGACCTATTTTACTTTTATTTGAAACAGGATCTTTCTAGGTTGATCAGTATCTCACTACTTATTGAGGCTGGCTTTGAATCTGTAATCCTCCTGTCTCAGCCTCTCAAGTACTGAGGTGACAAGTGTGCACCACCACACCTGGCTAACATTTTTTAAAAATAAAAAGTTGTTCTTGGAATGCATGATAATTCTTTAATTAATTATTAAATGTCTCAGTACTTAATTCTTCTAATATTTCTTTTCCCTCATTCTGATTATTCATTATTTAAATTCCTGTTACCTAAATTCCATTTTCTAGCTGGGCGTGGTGGCTCACACTTGTAATTCCAGTACTTAGGAGGCTGAGATTGGAGAATCTGGGTTCATGGCCAGCCTCAGCTACTTAGTGAAGCCCCCCGCAACTTAGTGAGACTCTGTTTCAAAAATAAGTAATAAAAATTAGGACTAGGGGTGTAGCTCAGAGGTAGAATCCCCCTGGGTTCAATCCTCAGTACGTCAAAAAATAAATAAAATAAATAAATAAATAAATTCCTTTTTCTGCCCACCCTGTAGCTTCACATGTCTCCTGTATTTCATCTAGATGCTGAGTTCTCAGATGTAATTACTACATATTTTCTAATCGCTGTTTTTATCTTAAGTATTAATCTATTATATTTATCTATTTAAAGAGAATTTATTTTTAATAATTTGCTTGATATCCATTTTTCCTTCCTTCCTTCCTTTTTTTTTTTTTTTTTCTTTCTTTCATACTGGGGATTAAACTCAGGGGCATTCTACTCTGAGCTACATCCCCAGCCTTTTTTGTTTTTTATTTGAAACAGAGTCTCACTAAGTTAGCTACCAAGTATTGCTGGCCTCAAATTGCTGATCCTCCTTTCTCATCCTCCCAAGTACTGGAGTTACCAGAATGCTGCTGACCTGGCATCTTGGTACATTCTTATTCTGAGCTCTTTTTCAGGGTGATCTTCATTTCTGTCACTACTTTTTCAGGATAGTTTTGCACATTGCTCTGCTAGTTGCCCAGAGAGAGATATCACTCAACCAGGAGCAGTTTTGCATTTTTTAAAATTTAAGTAGCCTTCCTTCCTTCCTTCCTTCCTTCCTTCCTTCCCTTCCTTCCCTTCCTTCCCTTCCTTTCCTTCCTTCCTTCCTTGGTGCATTGTAGTTATCCATCATAGTGAGATTTAGAGTGACAGAAACATATATTCACCTAGCACTTGTTGTATGTTTCTTTCTAGGTTCCACCCTACCCCTGCCTCCCACAGATACTATTTACATTGATACAGATAACTTCATGTGTGAATAAAGGATTACTGAAATTGTTTCTATCATCAGATGTCTCCTTTCTCCTTCCCACCTCCCTCCCGGAAACCCCTCCTCCACTCCACTGTCTCCCTGCATTAATCTGAAGGCCTCTTTGTTTCCCAGTTTCTTTCTAGATTCATGATATTTTTTAATCTTGGAATTGTTCTCCCCACCAAAAAAAAAAAAAAAAAAAAGATTTTACTTTTTTTTTCTTGCTTTTCCCATAGCAGGACTAGTGAATGCAGCTTTTTAGAAGCTCTTCCATTAAATGAGTATCATTTAAAGTTTTCAGTTTTATGGAGGTGCCTCTCCCTCATTTCCCTTCCTTTGATGATCCTGAGTTCAAGTATCCTGCCTTTCATGGGCATCAAACCCCACATTCTTTACCCCAAATGTCTTTACTGAGACCCACAGACCCCTGGGATACCACAGTTAGCTCAGTAGCTCACTGCTCTGGCTATCTTATATACAAACACAAATGAGTGGCATGCCTCCAAATTACCACAACTGAGGATAGGCTGATTCTAAATGACTATTGAGGGGAATGTAGAGCTGAATCAGTAGAGATGAGGAACAAAGTAAAAAATATCAGGCCTGTAGCCAAGAAAGATTTGTGAGCACAAAAGACAATGTAACAAACAAGGCCATAGGTATTAGTTCTGAAGCAGCTACATAATGCAGACCCATGAGTAGTTGAATATTTTAGTAACAGAATGTGGTTTGTTGCCTTCAAATTTGCATGCCTTCCCAAGGGCTGCAGTGCGTAGACATTTCAATGTGACTCATCTAACCCGAGCCTTCAGAACAGGAACTTTGCTATGAATTATAATTCAGTTGGGCAATTCAGCATTTTAGCTTTCTTAACAGCAGAGTGATTCCAATCTGTGGAGGTGAGTCCTTGTTTGGAAGCTAATACTCTTCGTTTTAATTTTGTTTCTACCAATATTCTTAGCTCTGGTGGTTAGCCTGCATAATCAATTTCTAAATTCCTCTTGAGTTCAAGTAATCTATTAGTCCATGACATTTATAATACTTAATCTGTAAAACAATGGTCTCATAAGTCTAGGGGCCATTTTTTTTATGTAGTTGTAGCCTTGCCATGTCGTCCTTTTGGGTCTTCACAACATTATTTTCTGTTCCCCTGATATATTCTATGCATCTATATGTTTTTTGTCTGTTTGTTTTATTTTGTTTTTGTTTTGCAGTGATGGGAATAGGACCCAGAGCCTTGCATATGCTAGGCAATACACCCGTTTTTGTACCTATTCTGTTGCCTGTAGTACTACCTCATTATCTTGCTTCCTGCCCCTTGTCATTCTATGTCTGACAAATTCTTATACATTTCTTAGACTGCTCAAGAATTCTCTATGAAACCTTTCCTAATAGCTCTTGACAAAAAGATAAAGCTGGTCATTGTCTTCTACTGCATTTTGAAGATAAATAATAGTTAATTCTTATAAGTATTCATGATTACTTTGAATTTACATATTTTCCTCTAAATGACTGAGAGCCATGCAAACAAAACCTATTATTTATTTTCCTATCTTCCAGTATCTACAGAGTACTTTTCACATGGTAGGAACTCAATATATACATAGTTTTTTTTTTTTTATTAATCTACTAGTTATTTGCTTAATGAATAAATGAGTAAGCATAACACCATTAAGCAGCATCCTAGTCCTAGGGGAAGAAAGGAAGGCACTATATAGTCACATATTAAGCAATTACTATTATCTTCCACTCATATTTTTACCTTAGACTAATAAATAAACATCAGTGTAGGAAGGATTCAAAGTCCTTCAAAAACAACCATTTCTAAGGGCAAAATACAATACTTGTTGATACCTGGCTTATAAACTATTTTTCTTTGCTTTGTAATCTCTCCTTTTATAGGTGCTGGTGATATTTTGCAAAAATTAATAGATAAGCCAATTCATAAATAAATAAAACCCCTCTTTCATTTCCTTAAAAATAAGACCCACAAGTGAAGATATACAAACCATTCCATTTTCCATCCTGCCACCTACATGAGACAGAAACAGCATCTGCTAGAATCTTCATCGCAAATGTCAACTGCAGATAGTGTTACTGAAAATATTCCTGATAATAATTGCAATCTATCTTCAGCTTAAAGAATATAAGCAGTTTTTTAAAAATTTGTAATGGCATTATCATATTGTATTCTTCATGGCTAACCAGAGAGCAAAGGGAAGAAGACTGACCAGCTGGGTGTGCCCTGTATTTCAGCTACTTACTTACTTACTTACTTACTTACTTACTTACTTTATTTATTTATTTATTTATTTATTTATTTATTTTGTGGTACTGGGGATTGAACTCAGGGGCATTCTACCTCCAAGCTACATCCCCAGCCCTATTTTTTGTTCTTTATTTTGAAACAGGGTCTCACTAAGTTGCGGAATGCCTCACTAGGTAGCTGAGGCTGACCGCGAACCCAGATCCTCTGGTCTCAGCCTCCCAAATGCTGGGATTACAAGCATGCACCACCACACCCAGCTTCAGCTATTTTACATTACACATCTTTACACAAAATTAAAATATCTTGCCTTGAAGATGCATGAAGTATTTTGCCCACCAAAGTAATTAACACAACATGCATTAACTCAGTAGTTATATGACATCACCTACTTTTGACATATTTGCATAGTACCTACATTACTGTTTGTTTTTTAATTGACATGGTGTGTGTGTGTGTGTGTGTGTGTGTGTGTGTGTGTGTGTGTGTGTCTGTCTGTCTGTCTAGGGATGGAATCCAGGGGTGTTCTACCTCTGAGCTACACACCCAGCCCTATTTTATTTTGAAACAGTTTTGCAAAGTTGCTGGGGGCCTCATTAAATTGCTGAGGCTAGTCTCAAACCTTTGATCCTCTTGTCTCAGCCTCCCAAGTACTGGTATTACAGGTGTAAGCCACTATGTCTGGTGACATACTTCTTATGTAAATACATTTATTTTAAAGGGTTAATGAGAAATATGTGCATGGATGTCTTTACCTGTACTAGCTTGTACCCAACAAAAATGTGTAATTAACCCTGTCGTACCCAAGAAATGTATAAAAATCCATGCTAAAAAAATAAATAAATAAAAAAAAAGAAAAAAAAATGTAACTTGTTACTATCAGAATAAACAAAAGTAGGAGCCATTTTTCATACATAATAGGTAACAATGTAAATCATATTGTAAAAACAAAATAATAATATTAAAAAGCAAAACTAAAAACAATTAGAAGGATAATTGAAGGATAATTGATGGTTTCTATTTCTATTCTAGTTATAATTTTTAAAATAATTTATGGTAAATTACAGTATAAATATGTTTTTAAAAATGTTTGTCATTTATCCTTTGAGTATACCATACTATATGGAATGCTGTAACCTCAATGAATCCTCTCAAGAAATCCAGGAGTCAGATAATACCATCTTCCTTTTACAGATTGAGGAAACTAAATGCAAGAGAAATTAAGTGACTTATTCAAGACCAATTGCCTAGAAGAATTAGGTTTTAAGTAGTAGTGTATTCCCCCCTTCCTTCTCCATTTTCAAAACTTATCCAGCACTCTAGATACATTATCTTGTGTGTTTGGGGGCGAGGGGGGGTACTACTAGGGATTTAACCTGGGGGCATTCTAAGTCTGAGCTATACCCTTAGCCTCTTTATTTTTTGTTTTGAAATGGGGCTCACTAGGTTGCTGAGAGTCTCAGTAAGTTTCTGAGGCTGGCCTAGAACCTGCAATCCTATCTCAGCTTCCCAAGTACAGGGATTACAGGCGTGTGCCACAACACCTGGCAGCAATATATAGTATCTTTAAGACACTGTAGCAGTACGAGAGATGGCATGAAGTGGCTTATGAATAAAAATAAAAAAGAATCCAGTGCTAAGAATTCCAATAACATTAGCCCATGGATCAGAGTGGTGAAGATAGGCTTACTATAAGAGAGGACATTTGAGTTTGTCCTTAGAAAACAGATCAATAAAGAAGTGCATGATTTTGTCAGGATAAAGAGCACAAGCAAAAGGAAAAAGGTTGGAAAGCATAATATGTGTTTGAGAAATATTAAAAATTAGGCAGAAAGCCTATAGCCATTCTGTAATTAGACAGTGCCAATAAATGTAACAAACATGGTCAGAGGTGGAGGTGAGGAAAAAGGTTGGAGGTGGTAGAGATGATGAGGGTCTCACTGGAGTGGTGATGGTAGAAATAAAGGCAAGAAGCGACAAGAGAAACATTACTTCATGACATTCCAGAATTGATACAGATCCCTGCCTGTCTCACTCCCTTCACAAAACACATTCCCTGCAACATTTGTCCATCTATTTAATAAATGTATTTTCCTTGCCTCCTTTAGGGGAAAGTTCATGAAATCAAGGACCATGCTTGTCTTTTCACCATTGCACCCTCCATGCCTAACAAAGTGCCTGGTGCATAATAAGTGCTCCAAAAAAGAATTATTTAATTCATAAGTGAATGAACGAATAACTGAGATTGAATCTGTAATATCTGATGAATGCTTTATTGGCTAAGAACAAAGATTCATTATCAGCTGAAAGATGTGAGCCCAGAGGCCTTGGAGATACCTATAAGCCAAAGGAAAAATTTGCTTTCCTCACCCTCGTCCTCCTCCTCCTCCTCCTCCTCCTCCTCCTCTTCCTCCTTCTCCACTATCTCCTTGGTATTGGCGTATTCTATACCAATGTCACACACCCTCAGCCCTATTTAATTTTATTTTTTAAATTTTTCTTTTTTTTAATTTTATTTTTTAAAATTTTGTAACAGAGTCTCACTAAGTTTCTGACGACCTCATTAAATTGCTGAGGCTGGCTTCTAACCTGCAATCCTCCTGTCTCACCCTCCCAAGTACTGGGATTATTATACCACCACACCTGGCTTCCCATATCTCCTTAATTATTTTAGTCTCTTATTTTCTAGTTATTTCCTGAAACCTTTACTAAATGGATTTCTTAGAGATTTAATTCTCTTGTTTATTTTATCTGCTGATTCTTCCTCATGGTCTGTAGTTTCCAAGTGAGACTTCTAAATATTCTTTGTTAACTCTTCCAATGTAGATAATTGCCTTTTGTTGCTCTTGTTAAAATGGAGAAGTGTTGTTACAAATTATTTGCTCTATTTCAGAAAGCCATAGGAGTTTACCCCTGCCTTGGGAGATGTCTCATTCATATGAAAAATGAAGAGTCCTGGTGTGGTAACTTTTAGGTATATTTAGATTATGATGCACCTGGAAAAGTCAGAATTATATACATCTAATAAACAATGTGATGAAAGAGCCCCTCCTTTACTCATTTATCCAACACCTACTTATTTGAGTATTACTATATATAGCCTGTTTCTAAGCAATGGGGATATAGCAGCATATCCAACACACAACAATTTCTACTTTATGGAGGTTATATGTTAGTGTAGAGAACAGAAAGTAGGAAAGACAAATAGCAAACTGTAGCCTACTAAATAGTAATGCATTCTAAATAGAAAAATAAATCAGGAATTGGTAATACAAGTATAGATATGGTTAATATTTTTTTTATAGATTAAGATAAACCTTACTGGAAAAGTAACTTTTGAGTAAAGATCTTAAGGAAATCAGAGTACGCCAGCAAGGTATCTGTGGAAAGAATATTCTGTGTGACAACCTTAAGCAGAGCCTGTGGTTAGCTGGTCTGAGACGAGTAAAGAGGTTAGTGTGGCTGAAGCAGAATAAGGAGAGAGATGGTACAAAATAAGGTCAGAGTAGCAGACAGGTGGGTGAAAGGGGGATTGAGGAAAGCAGATCTGTGGGCCTCATAAGCTGCTAAGGACATTTTGACTTTTGCAATTAAAGAAATGGAAAGCAATTTCAGAATAGTAACATGATATGACTAATATTTTAATAGAATCACTTTTGCTACTATTTGGAAATTTGGGCTGCAGGAGGCCAAGCCTGGGAGTAGGGATAATAGATAAGAATTATTGCAATTATCAAGTTCTAAGGGAATGGTAACTTGGACAAAACTGAAACCAATCCATGTAGAAAAAAAAAAGGCAGTGGTGAAGTTCTAGACATATTTTGAAAATAGACATAACAGATTGTACTGTTAAACTGAATGTGTCCTGTGAGAGAAACAGGTGGCATGGATGGCTCCCACTTCTTTACTCTAAAATACTAGGATATGAAAACTCACTACTGGTTAAAATGAAGGTTGTGAATAGGAAAAATAAGTTAAATTCCAAGCATGTTAACTTAAAGTTATCTTTCTTGCATCTAAGTAGAGACTTTGACTAAGCTGCTGGATATATGAACCAAGAGTCTAAAAGAAGATATTATCAGTCAGGCATGGTGGCACATACCAGGAAGCCCTGTACTTGGGAGGCTGAAACAGGAGGACCATGGGTTTGAGGCTAGCCTCAGTAATGTAGCAAGACTCTCAGCAATTTAGAGAGACCCTGTTTCAAAACAATAGCAACAAAAAATTTAGAAGGCCTGGCCTGGGGGTGCAACTCAGAGATAGACTACACCTGAGTTCAACCCCCAATATCCCCACCCCCAAAGAAGATGTTGTCATATAAATAATATATAAAATCTTTATTCTTGACTAATGGAGAGAGAAAACTCAAAAGACTAAGTCCTTGAGCATCTTAATATTTACAATGTAAAATAGTGCAACCATTTTGGAAATGTTTAGAAATTTCTTAAAAAGTTAAACATATTTCTACAATAAGACCTTGAAAATCTACCCCCAGGCATTTGCCCAGGAGAAAGAAAAGCATATGTTCATTCAAAGGTTGTACCACATTCCACATTTCATAATAGCTATATTCATAGAGTCCCAAAATAGAGAAAACCGAAATGCCTAAAAACAAATAAATTGTATTATATTCATAGAATCAAATACTACTGGGCCATGACAAGGAATAAGTAGCTGGGCATGGTGGCACTTACTGTAAACCAAGTATTTGAGAGGCTAAAACATGAAACTAGCAAGTTCCAGGCCAGCTTCAGCAACTCAGTGAGATTTTGTTTCAAAATAAAATTAAACCGGGGTGTAGCTCAAGATAGGATACCCCTGAGTTCATTTCCTATTGCCACAAGAAAAGAAAGGAAGGAAGGAAGGAAGGAAGGAAGGAAGGAAGGAAGGAAGGAAGGAAGGAAGGAAGGAAACAGATTAATCCCCAAATCAAATTAAGCTGAAGAAATAAGAGTATACATTGTGTGATCCCACCAACATAAAATTCAAGATAATCCAAACAAATCTGTAGTGACAGAGATTGTCAGTAGGTAACTACCATTAATAGACAGAGTAAAAGAAAGAAGGACTTATATAAGAGCGCAAAAAACTTTAGGGAAAGGTGGACATGTTCACTATCTTGATTGTGG
>PVLC010004177.1:76623-87801 GCA_004027655.1 Graphiurus murinus
AAAAAAAAAAAAAAAGAAGGGAAGACTTAAAAATATAAATGACTTCATAAAAATAAAAGAAATAGAAATATAAAAGAAGTAGAAACTAGGGCAATTTAGTAAAAACTCCTCTTTCCTTTTTTATACTTTATCTAACTTCCATTCTTTTATCTCACACCTACAGCAATTTCCCTAATGAAACTTCACACTTGTCCACTCCTGCCACTTTAACATTTAGTCAGAGTGCAAGTATTTTGAGCATATGTTTCTCTCTGGCCTGCATTGTAAGTACATCAATAAAGAATTTAAGAAAACCCAATCAATTCTATTTTTCCTTTCTGTTTTATTTAGTTTAATTTTGGAATAGAAACAGACTTAACCATGGTACTTAATTTTGATTTCAGAAATTGATTTTCCACTCTAATTTCTGCTGTTTGCTTAGGAAACAAAGTTTTTGAAATCTGTACTCTAAACTACTCATCTCAGCAATATTTGGTAGGCAAACTATTCTAGGAGATCCTAGGAATGCTTTATATTCCCTTTCTTTGTCCCAAATGCAATAAAAGTGGAGGATTCTTAGTTTGGATTAAGAAAGTATAACCAAGGATCATGCATTCCTCAGTATAGACTCAATAATCAACACAACTTTTACTGAGCATTTAAAAGGGAAGAGCCATTATTTGAAAATACATTCAAGGGATTAACAGAAAATCTAAACTTGGACTCCACATTAGGACCATTGGGAAATTCAATTGCATCATGTAGGAAAGTCTTCCATGGTGGGGAAGCACTGCTTGGGATATTTGGGAATGTGGGCCAAAATGATCAATTTGTTTCCTGTAGGCACAGATCAAATTACATTCTTGACTCTGCAATGTTGAGCTCTTTCCAGCACATCCATTAAGGGAACTTGGCTCACACTGAGGTAGTCTGTAAGACCTAATGTCTATGAGAATTGGCATCACTCTTGCCAAAGAAGTATGGAACACTGGGTTCTGAGCAGGAAGGCTTCCATCCCAGTGCTGTAGGTTTGCATGAAAAGCCTGGTGACCAATCTGATGCCAAATCTCCAGGCATTTGGATCAGGCAACCCAAACTCCCCCAGCTTATATACTGAAGCTCTGTGGACCAAATTCTTAGTAAGCTTATTCAGAAACATGAATAGTAGCCAGGCATGGTGGCACACACTTGTAATATCAGTACTTGGTGGCTAAGATAGGATTGCAGATTTACAGCCAGGCTCAGCAACTTGTGAGTCCCTTCACAATTTAGTGAGAGCCTGTTTCAAAATAAAGAATAAAATAGGGCTGGAGGTATAGCTCAGAAGCAGAATGCCTTTATATTCTATCCCCAGTACCACACACACACATACACACAAAGAAATATTAATGGTTATCCACCAAATATATGGATCTGTAGCAATAAGTAGGCAAGGAAATAATGCATTAGAATCAGGTAGGTTTAGTTCAGGCATAATCCCCCAGTTCAACTGCAGAAATCCCCCAGTACCTACCCTAAAAGGATATTATCAGCTTGCATCTTTTCTAGCAATTTTCTAAGCACCCAACTCCTATAAATCTCATAATGATGATAAATGACATGTATCAATTATTTCATGTGCATAGGGCATTAGCTAAGTGTCTTGCATAAAGTTTCAAACCTCATCACAACTTTGTGAAGTCAGGAGCTGACTTTGTCCTTATGGTACAGATCTCTAACTGTTCTCTAATTTGGTCCTCATGCTTTAAAGATGCCAATTTAACCATTTCTTCATGTCTCATGCTTTACTAACACTGTCTACACCTTCAGACTCCTTCAAGTCCTTACCAAAGTGACACTCTTCCAATGAATCTATTATTTGGGCTATTCTCTTTAATTTTCAACATGGTACTTATCAGAATTTAACATATGTCATTACTTATTCTCCCACCCTCACTCCTTCACTATAAGGTAAGCTTTTTTTTTTCTTGTGGTACTGGGGTGGAACACAGGCCCTCACACATGCTAGGTAAGCACTCCAGTTCTGAGTGCACACCCCAGCCTTAGAATGTAAGTTTTATGAAGTCAGGGGTTCTTGTCTTTTTTGTTCATTAGTTAAAAGGATGCCTAGCATCTTGTGTGTGCTCATTAAATATATGAAATGTTGAGGGGAAGAGATGTGACTTTAAGCAACAACCATTCATAAGTTAATATTAAAAATTGCAAAAGTAAAAGTAACATTATAACATAAATCTTTGCTCTTAGTTAAGCTTAACTGAGAGATGTACTAATAAGCCATGTTCAGAGAGTTTTATCCAAAATTTCCTAAAAAAAGATTAAGCAATTCAATTGAGTGAGCAATAAATCCAAGCTTATTAGCAGGTATTATGTGAAAAAGTGTATATGACATCCTAGAATTCAACCTCCTGAGTCTTCCAATCTTGTTGAGAAAACATATAACCTAAACCAATTGGAATATATTATGTAAAATAGATAATTTATCATTTATTCACTCAGTCATATAACAGAATATTGCCTCCATATGCAAAGCATTCTGAGCTAGGTACAGGCATAATTCCCAACTTCATGGAGTTTATAGTGAGGTGGAAGATATAGAATATGCTACAAGGCAAAACTTGCTAATGAAATAAAAACTTGATAAACGGAATATAATGTGCTAAAACTGAGTGGAAATGTATAATGCTTTGAGAGTTTATAAATTATAAAAATAGTATATTATTCAGTGCTAAACTGAATATAATCAAATGCCAAACTGAATGCACAGACAATAAAATGATATTGCCTATCACTCCTGCAACTGAAATACTCCAGGGATTTTAGTAAGCTTTCATGCAGAAAATAACATATGCCAAGACTCATATTTCTCTTAGTTCCCTATGAAAGGGCCCTGAACATTAAACAGTGCAACACTGAATGTTGTTCCCAGCTGTTCTTGAGAGCAATCTCATAACCTCTGTTTTGTTGTCTACGCTCCAGTTTTTCAAACAAACTAAGGAGAAAGACTAGTATTAATTTTCCACAGGGTAAATCTATAATTAAATTCACATCAAATTGATTCAGTACAACAACTCACATAAATACATGTGAAATATTATCTTCCAAAAATAAAGATAGATTGCAATCTATATTTCAATAATCTCATTTTCTGATTATACAAGTGTTGCTAATTACTGTAAAGAATTGAAAATATACACCATAAAAAGAAAGTAAAATTCACCTGCAGTACTTTCTAAATGATAGAAAATTGGTATATTTTTCTTCTTTATATAAGTGCAGATATAGATATAAATGTAAATACTGGTAGAGCTTCTGGTTATAATCTCCATTGTGTTTCACCCATTATTACGAGAAAGTGTACCACTATTCAATATAGTTCAAAGACATGACTTCTCTTGGCTGAATGATATTCTATCTGATGAATGAGCCAACTATTATAATCAAAACTGTGATAAAATAAGTATACAAAAATGTTTGTTTGTTTTTCCTAATTATTATTCCTAGTATAAAAATTAATGACTAAAATGGTGGAAACAGTTTTGAGACTTCCATTAAATGCAGCCAAATTGCCTTCCAAACCATCTCACTGATGTAGACCCCATCCAGCAGCATCCTGAAGTGATCATCTGCCCCCAGTCTTGTTCCTTGGGGTTTTGCCATATTCTTTTCCTAATTTTTGCCTAATTTGGAGAGCTTAAAACCAATACTCATTGATATTCTTATTTATATTGTTTTAAATATTGACTTAAAATATTTTACTTTAATTTTTTTTTACTTATCTAGGATGTTGGTAATTTTCATACTGGTTTGCAAGAGCTCTTTTTAGATGAAGCATAATTTTGTCACTTGTGGCTTTTTAATTTTTTGTATTTCAAAGTTTTTTTTTTTCTTTTTTCAGTACTGGGGGTTGAACCCAGGGGCATTCTACCTCCAAACTATACCCCCAGCCTTATTTTTATTCTTTATTTTGAAACAAGATCTCACTAAGTTGCGGAGGGCCTCACCAAGCAGCTGAGGCTGGCTGCTGCGAACCCAGATCCTCCAGTCTCAGCCTCCCAAATGCTGGGATTACAAGGGTGCGCCACCATTCCTGGCTATTTCAAAGTTTTTATGTAATCAAATCTATTTATTTTTCTTTGTGATTTCTTCTGTCACATTTAGGATTTCTTCTGTTACATTTTGGACTTTCACAAGCTTATTTATTTAAAGTGACACATAAAATTGTACATTCATGGACAATACAATGCCTTGAAGCACATATATATTGTTAAATAACTAAATCTAGATAATTACCATAGGCTTCATCTCACATAGTTATTTTTGTGGTGAGAACACCTTACATCCACTCTTCTACCATTACTCAATAATACAAAACATTGTGATTTTTTTTTTTTTTTTTGCAGTACTGGGGATTGAACCCGGGCATTCTACCTCCGAGCTATACCCCCAGGCCTATTTTTTATTCTTTATTTTGAAACAGGGTCTCACTAAGTTGCAGAGTGCCTCACTAGGTAGCTGAGGCTGGCTGTGAACCCGGATCCTGCGATCTCAGCCTTCCAAATGCTGGGATTACAAGCATGTGCCACCACGTCCAGCTAACATTGTGATTAATTATAATCATCGTGTTGTATGATAAATATCTTGAACTTATTTCTCTAACTATAGTTTTGTATCCATTGACCAACATCTCCCCAAACCAGCCCCCTCATCAACACCTCAGCTTTTGGTACATCCTATTTCTATGAGATCAACTCTTTAGATTTCACAGATGAATAAAATCATGGAGTATTTCTCTTTCTGTGTCTGGCTTATTTCACTTAACCTAATATCATTTAAGTTCACCCATATTGTTTAAATAATACACTTTCCTTCATTTTATGGATAATATTCCATAGTGTATTTATAACATATTTTCTTATCAGTGCATCTATTAACGGGCACTTGGATTGTTCTTTATCTTGGCTATATTTTAGGCATACTGGTTTCATTCACTTTGGACATATACCCAGTAACAGAATTGCTGGATATGGTAGTTCCATTTAATATTTGTAGAACCTTCATACTGTTTTCTATAAGTCCTATGCTAATTTACAAGCCCATTAACTGTGTACAATGGATGCCTTTTTTCTACATCTTTGCTAAAACTTGATATACTTTGAATTTTTGATAATGGCCATCATAACAGGAATAAGACATATCTCATTGTGGTTTTGATTTGCATTTTCTTGATAATTAGTGATGATGAGTATTTTTTCACATATTTATTGAACATTTGTATATGTTCTTTTGAGAGATGTCTATTCAAGTCTTTTACTCATTGTGTGCATGTATGCCTTTACCAGCTTGTACCCAACAAAGATGTATGATTACAATGCACCACTAAAAAAAAAAAGTCTTTTACTCCTATTTTTTTGTTGTTGTTTCTGCAGATTGAACCCAGGATCATTATACTTCCAAGCTATACCCAAGCTCTTTGTTTTTATTTTTTTTATGTTTAAACAGTGTCTTGCTAAGTTGCTGAGGGACTCTTTAAGTTGCTGAGTCTGGCCTGAAGCCTGCAATCCTCCATTCTTAGTCTCCCAAAACTGGGATCACAGGTGTGTGCCACCATACCCAATTTCTTTAGCTCATTTAAAAAAAATTGGATTATTTATTTCCTTGATATTCAGTTGTTTCTTATGTATTATATACATTCACCGCTTATCAAACATATGGTTTGCAAATAGTTTATCCTATTCACTCAGTTGATGGGTTCCTTTGCTGTGAAGAAGTTTTTCCATATGATGCAATACTATTTCTTTTTGTTTTCATTTTCTATGCTTCTGAGGTCATTTCTAAAAGATATTTTGATATAGTCTGTATTGAATCTGTAGACTGTGTTTGGTAGTAAGGCTACTTTAACAATATTCATTCTTCTAATAAATGAACACAGAATATCTTTCCATTTATATTTCTTTTCTTCAATGAGTACTGTGTGCATGTCTTCCTCTATCACCCTGAATTTCATAAAGAAATATGATTACATCACACCAATAAAAAAAGAAAATGAGCCGGGCGTGGTGGCGCACGCTTGTAATACCAGCATTCAGGAGGCTGAGACAGGAGGATCCGGGTTCGCGGCCAGCCTCAGCTACCTAGTGAGGCACTCCGCAACTTAGTGAGACTCGGTTTCAAAATAAAGAATAAAAAATAGGGCTGGGGGTGTAGCTCGGAGGTAGAATGCCCCTGAGTTCAATCCCCAGTACTGCAAAAAAAATAAAAAAAAAAAAAAAAAGAAAATGAGTATTTAATTTTATCAAATACCGTCAATATATTTTAGAATAATACATTTTTTTAATTTGTCATGTTGCATAGTAAAAGATTTCTAATTAAATCATCCTTACTTTCCAAGGATTAATAAACATTTATGTATATACGTATTTATGTACTGAGGTTTAAACCCAGGGGCATTCTACTTCTGAGCTACAATCTCAGCCCTATTTTATTTTTTATTTGGAAACAGGTTCTTGCTAAGTTGCTGAGTACCTTGCTAAGTTGCTGAGTACCTTGCTAAGTTGCTAAGGCTGGCTTCAAACCTACAATCCTCTTGCCTCAGCCTCCCAAAAACTGAGATTACAGTTGTGTGCCACCATGCTTGGCTTCATTTATTCTTACTAGATAATTCATTGATTAACTATTAAAGTTTTGGATGCCTTTTATGGAGGACCTACTCATCTTTACTAATAAATGTTAGTCATAGTATTGCTTTTTGTGTTTGTCAGTTTTTTCATCTAGATAATATTAACTTCATTAAGTAAATAAAACAAATGAGTAAGTGACCAATAATAATGACTCAGAGGATATTCTAGAGACATTATTTTAATCAAAGACTTAAAATTTTTACTACATACAAAGCTAGCTCAGGCCGGGCTTGGTAGCGCATGCCTGTAATCCCTGTACTTTGGAGGCTGAGACAGGAGGATCAGGGTTTGGGGCCCACCTCAGCTACTAAATAAGACTCTCTGCAACTTAGACCCTGTTTCAAAAAATAAAGAATAAAAAAATATGGCTAGGGGTATAGCTAGGAGGTAGAATGCCCCTGGGTTCAGTTCCCAATACTGCAAAAAACAAAAATAAATCTAGCTCAGGTGTCTGTAGTTCTCTCAGACTCAAATTCTATTTCTTGGAGTTGCCTTATACTTTCTTTACTAAGAAAACTGCCATTATATTTCATTGACAAACACATCCATGAATTATATCCATTTAATACTATTTATCAAATGTCAATCAATAACTGCCTTTAGCAGTTATTAAATATGTGCACATATGTAACCTAATTTAAACCTCATCATAATACCCTAACTTATTCACACAAAAAGATTTAGTATATATTGCATCCTAGCCCCTGTCTAGTGCTAACATTATAGTGGGGACTATGATGAAGCTCTTACCTTTGGCAAGCTATTATCTATAAAGAATATGAAGCAAATTAGGTAACATAATCTTCCTATATTCACATTGTAAGTGAAGAAACTGTTTTATTGTATTACTGTCTGAGAGACTCATTGAAAATTCTTTTAAGGATAAGCTTTCACGTATGTATACTATATATTTTATAATCAATTTTACATGAAGGTAAAGAATAGAGAGGTGTGAGCTGATGGTTTAATTTGGCTCCTGGAAATTCCTGTAATTTGAGATTCTGTCAGATCACTACCTCAGTTAACTAAAACTGTTTTTATAAAAAACATGAAAAACAGCAAAATTATAATGTGAACTTTTAAACCCCAAAGGCGCAAAATTATAGCTATAAGTACACATTCTTTTTTTTTTTTTTTTTTTTCAGTACTAGGGATTGAACCCAGGGCCATTCTATCTCCGAGCTATACCCCCAGCCCTATTTCATTCTTTATTTTGAAACAGGGTCTTACTAAGTTGAAGTTGGCCTTTAAACCTGCAATCCTCCTGTCTCAGCCACCCAAATACTGGGATTACAAGTTTGCACCACCACACCCAGCTAAATTCAGATTCTTCCAGGGCTAAATCATGTATTATACATACCCTGTTTCATTTGAGTATCTTAAACACATTTCAAGGTATAAATCAACACTATTTTATCATTAAGGAAGTAGAGTCCCCTAATTTGAGAGAAGTTTATAGCCATCACACATGTAGCAGGTAAAGGACTTATAAGTCAGCCAAGCACTGTGGCACACACTTGTAATCCCAGTAATCGGGAGGCTGAGATGGGAGGATCACAGGTTCACAGATTTCCTCAGCATCTTAGGCCCTCCATAATTTAGTAACACCTCATTTTAAAATAAAAATAAAAAATAAAATAGGGCTGAGGGTATAGCTCAGAGGTAGGATGCCCCTGTGTTCAATCTCCAGTACCACGCATAAAAAAGATAAAATAAAAATAAAAAATAAAAATGTCCTAGGAGTCTAATGCAGCTAAGTTTATTTCCATGGACCTTATTTTTTTACCTATTTGCTATATCTTTTCCACAAGTTGTATCCCATGACTGTATTAATTGCAAGAGCATTAGGTGAAGAATAAATGCTTCTAACAATCTTTAAATTATGCTCTTAGATAATTCTCAATAAATGGCCTGAAATGGGGAAAAGTTAATTAACCTGTCGATCAATCATGAATAGGCAGCAATTCAACAATGTTAAGGATATTGATAAAAAAATAGGTTTAATATTGTCAGGACTTCACTGAAGCCTTGATACAAGTTCATAATGAGCTTAGAGTCAGAGTTTAAAAATAATATCAAGAGTGATTGGGGTTAGGTGAAATCTCATGGTAGTTTTGATTTGCATCTCTCTGCTAATGATGTGGAACATTTCCTCATACATTTACTGGCCATTTGTATTTCTTCTTTTGTGAAGTGTCTATTTAGATCCTTTGCCCATTTTTTGATTGGGTTATTTGCTTTCTTGGCTGTGATTTTCTTGAGTTCTTTGTATATCCTAGATATTAGACCTCTATCTGAACAGTAACTGGCAAAAATCTTCTCCGTGGGCTCTCTGTTGAGGTTCTTGATAGTTTCCTTTGCTGCACAGAAGCTCTTCAGTTTAATGCAATCCCATGTATTGACCTTCCTTTGAGTTGATTGTGCTTTGGAGGTCTTGTTGAGAAAGTTTTTACCTGTGCCTATGTGTTGAAGTGTTGGTCCTATGCCCTCTTCAAGTAGCTGCAAGATCTCTGGCCTAACCAATCAGAATGGCAATCATCAAAAGCACAAACAACAACAAATGCTGGCAAGGGTGTGGAGAAGTGGGAACCCTAATACATTGTTGGTGGGATTGCAAACTTGTGCAACCACTTTGGAAAACAGTATGGAGAATCCTCAGATGTATGGGAATGAACCTACCATATGATCCAGCAATACCCCTCTGGATATCTACCCAAAAGAATGGAAACCAAACTATCAGACCAACGTATGTGTATCTATGTTTATAGCTGCACAATTTACAATAGCCAAACTATGGAAGCAGCCAAGGTGTCCATCGACAGATGAATGGATTACAAAACTATGGGATATGTACATAATGGAATTTTACTCAGCCATAAAGAAGAACAAAATCATGTTCTTTGCAGGGAAATGAAGGCAACTGGAAAACATTATGTTAAGTGAGATTAGCCAGTCACAAAGAGTAAAGAAGCATACGTTCTCCCTAATATGCGGATGCTAGGGAGAAGATGGGGCATAAGAGGGTCTCCAGATGAAAAAGGAGAGACCCTCGAAAGCAAAGAAGTTGATTTAACCAAAGGGATTGGAAGGGGGGGGCACACTAATGTATATCAAGGTCACTCACTAAACTGAACTTGAGAGGGAGGGAGGGCGAGGGAGTGGGGTGGGAATTTGGGGAAGGGGTCAAGTGAGAAATGTGTGCACATACGTTGTTATCAATTTGTACCTAACAAAGATGTATGCTTACAATGTATGAATAAAAATAAAAATAAAAAAAATAATATCAAGAGTGAAAAAGCAAAGGTTAAAAGTTAACTCAAAAGGCTTCAGTACAACTGCACTGAATCATTCTGTGCTGAAATTTTCCTTCCAGATGGATAAGGGCACCAATGTATAGTTTTTCTGATAGACAGAGCAATGAGTTCTAGGGGCACCACATGCTATTTATTGTCGTGTCTGTGGTACATGGCCCAACACTTATGACATAATACCATTCAGGAAGTATCTGGGCAAATGAATGAGAAAAGTAGTCTCTGTAGTCCTAGAGAAATCAGTTCAGATGACAGAAAAAGACACCAGAAAGATAGTTGAAGATCCACATTCTTGGCCTGATGCTTAACTGATTCTTAACCAATATTACATAGATTCTTAACTTCTCTGTGCCTCAGTTTTCTCACTTGAGAAATGAAGAGGCAGAGCTAAATGAGCTCATCCATCTTTATTATCTATAAAACCACTGTCATTCTATAATCTGAGATTAATAACTTCAGGATTTCTAACAAAGCTTTCTTGGAGAAAAGCTCTCATTTATCAAAATAACCCCTGAGAGTGAAGGGCTCTAACCCCAAATTAAAGAGACTCATGGGCTTCCTGGAATTGAATTCAATAGATCCTGTATCTCTGCTTTCCTTAAGCATTCTATTTCATGACTACAAATGCTAATCTTTTTTTTTTTTTTTTTTTTTTTGGTACTGGGGATTGAACCCAGGGGCATTCTACCTCCGAGCTACACCCCCAGCCCTATTTTTTATTGTTTATTTTGAAACTGGGTCTCACTAAGTTGCGGAGCACCTCACTAGGTAGCTGAGGCTGGCCGCGAACCCAGATCCTATGGTCTCAGCCTCCCGAATGCTGGGATTACAAGCCAAGTGTGCGCCACCACGCCCGGCTTACAAATGCTAATCTTTAAAGTACTTTCCCTCAACAACTACATAATAGTACAATCCTATTGTTTATAAACCAACCTTCAAAGAGATGAAATATTCCAGCAGGAAAGATGTCTATGAGCCAGCTCCTTACCGTGCAGGAAGAAAGAGCTGGGTGTCTGGGAGTTTTGGGTCTTGCTCAAGGTTTCACCAAGGAGAGAAGCCATGTCACAGGCTTTGCTTGTGAAGTGATGAAGTTCGCAGAGGGCAGGGACTGTGTCTGACACATCTTAATTTCCTCAGGTCCTATCATTGTCTGGTGTCCAGTGAATGTTGCATAAGAGAATGGTTATATGAATGATGCATACTGGGCCTGG